>BSBK01000344.1:450000-535000 GCA_027943335.1 Chamaecyparis obtusa | reverse complement strand
GACATATAACCTTTTAAAGTTTAAAATGTATGCACCCACTGAACTCCATTCTTCATCTGTACCAACTCCTTGAAATGGAGTTTTGGATCCTTCCTTTCAAATGTCTTGATCAATCTCTCTATGAACTCTACATAAGAATCTTATCCTATCATTTCCCATGGTAATCATCTTGTGATGCTACCAATCATGTGCAATACCATCTAGGTGTATTGTTGCATACCAGTCTCTAATGAAAACTCTATCAACAAGTTTATCAATACCAACATCATCAAAATTACCATCAAAAAATGGTAACTCCTCCACATCATCAGCAATCTCATTACCAACAAAAAGATGCTTTGTAATTTTCACATCAAATCCAACCATCTGATCATGAAAAATAACTCGATCTACCACCTCAAGCTCAGAAAGGTTAGTGTTGATGAACTACAACTGATTAAGAACCTGATTGAAGAACTTCAAGTGATTAGAGATCACCGAGCACTGAATTGTTATGCATGATAATTGAATCAGTCATTATGTTGTCATTGATGTCAACTAGTTTGACAATACTTATCATGGTAGTTGCAAATATATAAACATCTATAAAGGAGAAGAAAAGATGAAGAACAGAGATATCTACATGGAGGAAGATGGATATGACAGATGAGGATAAGGAATACTCTGGTAACTTATTGATGAGTCTATGACATCATATTGTTGACTTGATTATGTTTCATTAATCTATTATGAAGTTTGAAGCAAAATGTTACAAAGCAGTGTGGTCAGTTAATGAAGCATTCCAGTATACACCAAGCCAATGTAGTGTATACTAAGTGATAGTATCAACCGAGCTTGTGTTCACCGACACATTTCTTTGTTAACCGAGTATGGACAAAAGAACTAAATGATCAGTTTAGCCGACAAAAATTTATGAGCTGTAAAGTGTATGATTACGAGGTGAAAAGATAAAGTTTGTTACAAGATCAATGACTTACAAAATTCAAAGAAGATCTAAAGGATAGGAACAAAATGTGTTACTAACACATCAGCCGAGGAAGGTTTAAGTGTCAAAATCAACAAAGGATATTAAGCTGGAAAATCTGATGGATGAGAAGAAAATGGTTTACTTGTCTATTTAAGAGACTAGGGTTTCACGATGAAACTTATGCCAAAGGAAGGAGACTACAAAGATATCATGTGAACATTGCTTCATGCTTGCCTGATCAAACTGGTTGAAGAAGAACTAAAATACAGAGTTAACTGAGTGTTAGAGAGCTTTTACTAAAGGACAGTAAGTTATTGAATGTTATTGAACTAAACAAGAAATATTGATCAGAGGATTTTTATGGACTTAAGATAGATTTGATAATCTGCAAAATAAGTTGTATTGTATTCAGATCACCTATTGTTACAATTTAACCATTGTAAATAGATAAAATATCTCAACCGAGTGGACTTGAAAGTCTTATATGTCATTCATAGAATGTACATTGTTATCCTGTCAACCCCATAGTGAATGTTGGTTGGACAATAATAGTTAGTGTTAAATCCTCTAACAAGTTCACACCTTATAGTGTGTTTTGTAACCTTTAACAAGGTTGGCTCTTCATTGAGCTCACTTCATAAGAGTGAAAGTATTTTGGGTTACTGGTCCTAGGTGGTTTTTCCCTTTGTAGGGTTTCCATGTTAAATCTCTTGTGTTATGTGTTTATGTTGTGATTGTTTGGATATCATACTTTACATATTACATATTTGATTTGGTTGGTAATTACTATGAGAAATTAGCTGGTAATCGGTAAAGTTATAGACAGTTAGTATTTTTGTTTTACCGAGCTGCAGAATTTAGCTAAATTTGTTTTGTGATATACATTTTGTATTTGGGACTGTGGATAACTGATTCACCCCCCCTCTCAATTATTCTAACAATTCGTATCAGAGCATATTGGTTGCTTGGAACACAATTTTAAGGACTTCAGCATAAAGATCACAAAATGTATAAGAGGGAAGTGCCAAAGCTTAATAAGGACAATTTTACAATATGGCAAAGCCAAATGAGACTTCATATATTTGGGATTGGGAATTCTTCCCTCACCCTATTGGATAATGGCTACATTGCACCACCTACAGGACCTTTGACTCTTGATCAATTAAGAGATAGACATGAGCATAATATTACTATGATGGAGATTGTTGCTAGTCTATCAAATGCCAAGTTTGAAGATGTCAAGGATTGCCTTACTTCTAAGGACATGTGGGATAAACTTAATCTAGTTTATAGTGGTGATGCTAATGTCAGAAGAGCTAGAGCTAGAGCTAGAGCTGAAAGCTTAAGAGGGATATTTGATGATATGAAAATGAAAGAAGGAGAAAACATCATGTAGTACACAAACCAAATAAAGGAGGTAGTCAACGCTATCTGAGGATCCAGTGGAGTTACTGAAGAAGATACAGTGGTAAGAAAAATCTTGAGAACTTTATTTCTTGTTTATGCAATCAGAATTTCTACAATACATGAAATGAGGTCTGCACCTAACAATACTCTCACTCTTGACAATCTGATCGGTAAGCTAACAACCTTTGAACTGGACAACTTCGATAAAAGTGTTGTACTGTCTGTTGAATCTGCTTTAATGACTTCTCTTAAGATTGGTAAGTCTAGTAGTAGAAGTAATAATGATGATAATGATAGTAATTCTAATGATGATCTTGATGAGCTTGAAGCTTTTATGGCCAAGAGATTACCTAAAGGTATAGATAGATATAGAGGTAAATTACCTCTAGCATGTTTTAACTACAAAGAAGTTGGTCATATTGCTACTAGATGTCCAAACAGGAAAGCAGATGATAGAAACAAAGACTAATCTAGTGAAGGAATCTATGGGAGAATAGGAAACAGAAGTTACCAACACTATAATAGAGATAATCGAGACAACAATGATAAAGGCAAAAAGGTATGCTACATTGCTGAAGAAAATGATAGAGATTTTGATACAAATGATGATGTAGAAGTGGTTTTTGTTGCGATGAAGGATGATTTTGAGGAAGAAGAAAGGTATGTAGAGACAAAAATCATTTCTAAGGTTAATAAAAATGATACATGGATCATTGATAGTGGTTTTACCCATCACATGACTGGTGATGAAGAAAAATTTCATCATCCTGAGCAATATAATGGAGGATCTGTAAAAATGGGTAATGATACACCTTGTATGGTTAGAGGAAAAGGAACTTTAATGATAAATGATAAAATCAGATGTGACAATGCTTATTGGATAGAAGGACTAAACTATAATCTGCTAAGTGTGGCACAACTTAACAACTCATGTCACCGAGTAGCTTTTGAGAGCAAAAAGGATAAGATATTTGATGATGAAAGAAAACTTGTTGGAACAAGAGCACAAACGAAAGGTAACTTGTTTTATCTTGATAATGATAAGTCTTCTTGTTTAATGATGAAAGATGAGGATGCATGGTTGTGGCATAAAAGGTTGTGTCATGTAAACTTTGATAACATGATCAAGAGAAGTAAAAAGAAAAAGGTTAGAGGTCTACCTATCCTAGCTAAGCTAGATCATGGAATGTGTCATCAATGTCAGAAAGGTAAGATGGCAAAATCTAGTTTTAAGAGGAAAGATTACGCAACAAAGAGAATTTTAGAGCTAGTTCACACCAACCTATGTGGTCCCATGAGAACACAGAGCTACTATGGAGATAGATACTTTATTCTATTTGTTGATGATTATACTAGATTGATGACTGTGATGTTCTTAAAAGAAAAATCAGAAGCATTTAAGATGCTTAAATGGTATAAAGCAAAGAGAGAGAAAGAAACTGGTAAGGAACTAAAATGCTTATGATTTGATAGAGGTAGTGAATTCATTTCTGATGAATTTACTAACTATTGTAATGAGCATGGTATTAAAAGATAAGTTTTAGTACCGAGGACACCCCAGCAAAATGGGATTGCTGAAAGGAGGAATAGATCAATTGTAGATTGTGCAAGGACACTGATGATGGAAAATAAAATGGCTTAGGCATACTTGAGAGAGGCAGTTAGCACAGTTGTCCATGTGCTAAACTAAGTACAATTGAAGGACACAAATAAAGCACCCTACGAGTTGTGGTTTGGTCACAAACTGACTGTAAGTTACTTCAGAATTTTTGGTAGCAAATGATTTATTCTGAAAGATGAAAGAAATGGAAAGTTTGACTCTAAAAGGGATGAAGGGATATTTCTTGGATATTCCACTAAAAGCAAAGCATAAAAGTGTCTAAATAAAGTTACTAATAAAATGATTGAAATTAATAATGTCAGGGTTGATGAGTTTGACACTAAGAACAGTGAAGAAATCACTAGAGAGCCAGAAGACTATGGTAGATTCACTTACATTGAACATCCAAAGAACCTATCGAAGCTATAGACTGTGTCGACCGGGCATCAAGAAAACAATACCGAGGAATAGGAAAGAGAAATCGACAATCGGGAAGGAGCTACTGAGCAAGTGAATGAACCTAAACAGGATGAACAACAAAGAAGATATCATGTCATACCAATATTTATCACAAGACATCATCTTGAGAACCAAATCATTGGCGACAAGCAAGCTGGGATGTAGACAAGAAGTAAATCAAGACAAGGTACATGCTTAGTTTTTGAGTTTGAACTGAAAAATGTTAAAGTTGCATTAGAGAATGAAAAATGGGTAAATGCAATGAATGAAGAGATAGAATAGATAGAGAAAAAAAATACATGGACCTTAGTACCTAGACCTAAGGATAAGAATGTTATCAGTAGTAAATGTATTTTTAGGAACAAGCTGAATGAAAATGGAGAGGTTACAAGGAATAAAGCCATACTAGTTTGCAAGGGGTATGCACAGGAGGAAGGAATAGATTATGGAGAGAATTTTGAACATGTTTCTAGACTAGAAGGAGTTCCAATGTTACTGGCCTATGCAGCACATAAGAAGTTTAAAGTTTATCAAATGGATGTCAAGTCTGCATTTTTGAATGGGATACTAGAAGAAGAGGTCTACATCGAACAACCAAAAGGGTTTATTGATCCAGAAAAGAAAGATATGGTATGTAGACTACATAAAGCTTTATATGGTTTAAAGCAAGCACCTACAGCCTGGTATGAAAGGCTGCATACTTATTTGTTAAGTATTGGTTTTACTAGAACTAGTGAGAACAACAATTTGTATATGAAAGGAGATACTGATGATACTATCCTGATTGATGAAATATTTGTGGATGATATTATTTTTGGAGGACAAGATCATATCTGTAAATCATTTGTTGATGAGATGAGAAAAGAATTTGAAATGTCTATGTTTGGAGAGATTAAGTTCTTTCTAGGCTTGTAGGTTATTCAGCAGAATGATGGTATATTCATCACACAATCTAAGTACATAAAGGAAATATTGAGAACATTTGGCATGGAAGATGCTAAACCAATTCGAACACCAATGGTCATAGGCTACAAACTGATAAGGAAGATGAAACTACATAGGTGAACCAGACACTGTACCAATCTATGATTGGTAAATTGATGTATAGAATACATAGTAGACCAGACATTGCACATGTTGTGGGGATAGTTGCTAGATTTTTTGCAAATCCTAGGGAGTCACACATGGTTGCTACAAAAATAATCTTAAGATACTTGAAGAAAACTGAGGACTATGGATTATGGTATCCTAAGGAAGGGAAGTTTGAACTAAAAGTCTATACCGACACAGATTGGGCTGGAAATATAGATGATAGGAAAAGTACCACCGGAGGAGCATTTTTCTTTGGTGAAAGACTTATTACTTGGACAAGTAAGAAACAACCTTATATTTCTCAGTCTACTACCGAAGCAGAGTATGTTGCTACTACTAAAAACTGTTCAAATATTGCCTATATCAAGCAAGTACTGGAAGGTATGAATGAGGTAATCACTGAGCCGGTGATTATATACTGTAATAACACAAGTGCAATAAACATTTCAAAGAATCTTTTAATGCACTCAAAGACCAAGCACATCTCTATTAAGTATCACTACTTAAGAGAATAAGTACAAGCGAAGAAAGTTAAATTAGAATATGTTACATCAAAAGAGCAACTTGCTAACATATTTACCAAGCCTCTATTGAAGGAAACTTTTGAATATTTGAGGACTAGATTTGGGGTCTGTCCCCTATCTACAGTCACTAATTTGATTTAGAGGTTGCATCAACCTAATCTTATCAGAAGATCATTCATTTTGATGAAGCAAAGTTTAGACTTTAGATTCTATCTAAGGTTGTGGAAGATTTGAGGAGTCAGAACACAGAGATTTGCATATCAATATACAAAGATACATTATACACACTGAACAATAGAGAGACACTTAGCTAATACAGAGTTGTATGTTTATTTGTTTCTTTGGCATTGCTGTCAAAGGGAGAGATAAACAATATGATACCTGAGGAGATCGCTAGAACATCTATCTAAGGGAGAGACAATCTAAGAAGATAAAGGGAAGATAAATAGAAGGAATCTGAGAATTGGAAAGATCATATCTGTAGAAGAGAGTCTGCATTTGCAATGATGTCATGTAACGTAGTGATTAAACATATTAAGCTAGGGAGAGCTTACAACATTTCTTACAGAGTTGTAGAATATATGTTTGATATGTATATGGTATATTTCATATTGCTTGAGTTGTCATCAATGCCAAAGGGAGAGATTGATGAACTAAAACTGATTAAGATCCTGATTAAAGAACTTTAAGTGATTAGAGATCACTGAGCACTGAATTGTTATGTAGGATAATTGAATCAGTCATTATGTTGTCATTGATGTCAACTAGTTTTGACAATACTTATCATGGTACTTGCAAATATCTAAACATCTGTAAAGGAGAAGAAAAGATGAAGAACATAGATATCTACATGGAGGAAGATGGATATGATAGATGAGGATAAGGAATACTCTTGGTAACTTATTGATGAGTCTATGACATCATATTGTTGACTTGATTATGTTGCATTAATCTGTTATGAAGTTGGAAGCAAAATGTTACAAAGCAGTGTGGTCGGTTAATGAAGCATTCTAGTATACACTGAGCCAGTGTAGTGTATACCGAGTGATAGTATCAACCAAGCTTGTGTTCACCGATGCATTTCTTTGTTAACTGAGTATGGACAAAAGAACTAAATGATCAGTTGAGCCAACAGAAATTAATGAGCTGTAAAGTGTATGATTACGAGGTGAAAAGATAAAGTTTGTGATGAGATCAATGGCTAACAAAATTCAAAGAAGATCTAAAGGATAGGAAAAAAATGTGTTACTGACACATTAGCTGAGGAAGGTTTAAGCAAAAAAATCAACGAAGGAGATTAAGCGGCAAAATCTAATGGATGAGAAGAAAATGGTTTACTTGTCTATTTAAGAGACTAGGGTTTCACGATGAAACTTATGCCAGAGGAAGGAGACTGCAGAGATATCGCATGAACATTGCTTCATGCTTGCCTGATCAAACTAGTTGAAGAAGAACCAAACTATAGAGTTAACTGAGCGTCAGAGATCTTTTACCGAAGGATAGTAAGTTATTGAATATTGCTAAACTAAATAAGAAATATTGATTAGAGGATTTTTATGGACTTAAGATAGATCTGATAATCTGCAAATCAAGTTGTATTGTATTTAGATCACCTGTTGTTACAGTTTAACCATTGTAAATAGATAAAATATCTTAACCGAGTGGACTTGAAAGTCTTATATGTCATTCATAGAATGTACATTGTTATCCTATCAACCCCATAGTGAATGTTGGTTAGATGATAACTGCTAGTGTTAAATCCTCTAACAAGGTCACACCTTATAGTGTGTTTTGTAACCTTTAATAGGGTTGGCTCTTCACCGAGCTTACTTCAAAAGAGTGAAAATATTTTGGGTTACCGGTCTTAGGTGGTTTTTCCCTTTAGAGGGTTTCCACGTTAAATCTCTTGTGTTATGTGTTTATGTTGTGTTTTTTTGGATATCATACTTTACATATTGCATATTTGATTTGGTTGGTAATTACTATGAGCAATTAACTGGTAATTGGTAAAGTCATAGATAGTTAATATTTTTGAAAAATCAAGTTGCAGAATTTAGCTGAATTTGTTTTGTGATATATATTTTGTATTTGGGACTGTGGATAACTGATTCACCCCCCCCTCTCAATTATTCTAACAAGTGTTTACCTCTTCAAGCTTTACCTCTTCAACAACAACCTTAACTTTCCTTTTTCTTCTTTGAAAAAGTCTTTTCATATGCCAAACAATCATCTTTTCGATTGGTAAATGCCAATTTCAATTCAACCTCCTAATCTCCTCAAGTTTACCAAAAATATCCTCTAGTTGCTTCTCAAGTTGGCTAAAGACCATATCTTCAACCAACTAGTCAACCTTTATCATTGGCTTCTTCCCTTCTCTCATAAGGTGCAACTAAATTGGATCGTCAATCTGATTACAAGATTCTTACTATCTCATAGTAAAAAATCTACTAAACATCTTTGCAAACTACCTCAATAGTGATCTATTCACCAACAATGTGATATCTCAAAGGTTTCACCTCCTTCATAGGTTCATAACCAATATTTTGATACATCCTCACACAAATACTCTGCAATCATGGACTTGATCCACAATTTTCCATCCCTCAACAAACCAATTCAAGATTTCACAAGATTGGGATCAACATCTATCTCTCCAATATCTACAACTCACTCATATCATCACAACAACTCAACCTTCCTGTAGAAAATCCCTTCTTACCACCTTACACAAGCCCTTCAATGATGCTCGTCAAATATACACTTTTTCCACCTCACAAATAATGCCTCATAAGCTTCGCAAGTTTAGACACTAGGATTTACACCACCACAAGATCAAACTAGCTCTGATACCATTTGATGTAGTCAAGACTAGAGAAGTCTTCAAAGGAGATGTCCAATATTTTAGCAAGAGGACTCATTGGTCCTAGTCACTCAGGATGGATGCAGTGTTCAACAAGGGAGACTCAAGGAGTCCCTATGGACTCAAAGAGTGTAGTGCATGAATTATGGAGCATGCATAGTTGAGCTAGGGGAACTATGGTGGTTCTAGGGTATTCAGAGAGTGGCATAGTGGTGATCATGGTGAGCTCAGATTGTTGGGTTCATAGAGGCCAATGTTAGTAGCTAGAATCTTATGGGGGATGCTAGAGGCAAAAGCATGAGGGGGAAATTATAAGGAGATCATCTTGGGTTGGAGAGGAGTATAGCTAAGGGATCAAGGATGCATGTAAGATGCCTCAAATTAAGTAGAGCCAAGATGATTTGGCATGCACTTCTATTCCATAGAGGTGTAATCTTGCAATCAGATCATTGATCTGAGGTAGTTGCACCTTAGGAGAGAAGGGAAGAAGTTGATGAGAAATTTTGACCAGTTGGTTGAAGATAGGGTATTTAGTCAACTTGAGAAGAAGTTAGAGGAGATTTATGGTAAACTTGAGGAGATTAAGAGGTTGAATTCTAGTTGGCATTTACCGATCTAGAAGAGGATTGTTTGGCCTGTGAAAAAGATTGTTCAAAGAATAAAAATGCAAGTTAAGGTTGTTGATGAAGAGTTAAAGATTGAAGAAGTAAACACTAACCTTTCTATGGTTGAGGTGGTAGATCAAGTCAGTTTTCATGATCATATGGTTGGGTCTAATGTGAAAATTACAAAGAATCTTGTTGTTGGTAATGAGATTGTTGATGATGTGGAGGAGTTACCTTTTTTTTGAGGGTAATGTTGAGGATGTTGGTATTGATAAACTTGTTGATAGGGTTTTCATTGGAGATTGTTGATGTAATTAAATATTCCTAATTACACTTTACTTAATCTTACTTAGGATAATGCATTGCATAGTAGTTTGTCATTGAGACGCCTAGGAGTTTGCACCTCAATTAAGCACATGGTGTAGGAGAAATTCCACTTTAGGTGTGAGATCCACCTTTAGTGCATATATCACATTATAATCCTCATCCTATGGCACATACTTTATTTCATAATGGAGGATGATCCACATTTGGTGGATATGTGATTACACCTTTCATAGGTGATAGCTTATCATCTCCTTATCATTCTCTCTTATTGCCTTTCCTATTTAAGGAGGCATATTATGTAGATTTCATTCAATTCATTGGATCAATCAATCATTCAATCATTGCATCATTAATAGAAGTCTATTCTTGTTCATATAATCTCTATTGCATTTGTGTTATTCTTTAACCTCTAGATCCTTGGTTCAATCTTTGTTATTTGAAAATTCTTACATGGTATTAGAGCCATTGGAGTGTTTTGATTAGCCTATTTAGAGAGATCTTGGTGCAAGCATTGGAGGTCCATATTTCTGATCTAAAGGCCAACATATTGTGGAAGCATTTTGAGTCAAATCTAACCTCACAATCCCATCCAAAGGGCTATTTCGGTGAAAATCGACTATATATTTGCCCATATTCAAAAAAAGTTAAAATCGAAGTAATTTTTTTTTGCAAATTGAGTCATACGGCCTGATCTGTGCCTCTGTAGTACAATTTGGAAAAAAATTATTAATTTTTTAATTCTATTTGTTTTCAGAATTTATTTTGTTTTCAAAAATTGTTTTCAAGGTTGGTACAACCCTACATTATTTGTCAAAGACAAGCAAGCTGTGACATCATCAAATCAGGTGTGACATCATTAGTGTAGACACCAACAATCAACCTTAGCCAACCTAAAAGGCATCACATCACTGGATTGCCCAAGCACCAACCTCACAGTACAAGCTTGACAACATCCACAAGTTGGGTTGGCTCTTGCTTTGATTTGCAACCGTCGACTCACATATAAAAAGGCCTTTGGCCTCTACAACATAATGAATGTGGGACTAATACCACATGTGCCACTGACCTACCACACAACACCCATTCAGCTACCCACGCAACACATAAATAGAAGCCACATCAAATCTGCAAACCAAATAAAAAACTAACACGTGGCAACAAACCACACCATATTTGTACTCCCAGTCAGCCCCCTGGGCCGCCATGTTAGTAGGTCCACCTCATCTAGCATTTCATTAGTGATGTTACCTTCCATGCCATCATTTTCCATGTCAGAAATACAGATACGCAGTCAACATACATGTTAGCAAAGGCTGCATTTTTTGCCACATAGACATTTCACGAGCCTAAAATTGACGCCTGTCTGGACACCAAATAGGGAAAATTGGCAGTTTGTGGTGAAAGTCATACGACCATAAAATTTAACATAGTATTTTTATGATGTTAGCAAGGGTTTGATTTTTTCTACCTTCACCATTGGAGTTTTTGAATTTGTAGTCTAACTTCAAAGGGTCATATCTTGCTCATATTTGCTCCTTTTTTTAGCATGTTTTTTGATTTGGGTAGAATTTCCTTAAGTTTCTAGTGGTGGCATTATTTTTGCAATTTGGTGGCTAGATTAATTAGAAATTATAGATTTTCATTACTATTCTTGTATGTTCCTCATTTATGCAACTTCTAGGGCCTCGTTTGGGCACATACTGTAACATTTTGAGGTGAACTATTTTTTTGAAAATGCATAAATTTTTGTCTACTTTCCAGATATGTAATCAGATTTTAGTGATTTGGAGTGGAAATATCACTTTCAGAAATAAGTCATTTTGGGACTATATTTGCACTTGGTTAATCCTTGGATTTCAAGTTTTTGATTTGCATTAGTCACTTAAAGGAGTTATCAGTAGTTATCAGACATTATTTGGTTGCATTATGAATAATTCAAAGGTCAAAATCCTCACTCCATATAACTACCATGAATGAAAAGAATCTTTATGTGATCACTTGTTGAGTATTAGATTGCTTAGAATGACTCTTGGGAAGGATGAAGAACTAGATACAGATGTTGCGGAAAGGATAAAATGTTTTGATTGAAGGGATAAAGCACTTGGCTCTCCTAGATCATCCATCTCTCATGATTTGTTATTTCATATTACATCTTGCACACATCCTCATGATGCTTGGGTCATATTGGAAGGACTCTTTGGTAAAACTGATAGAATGAGAAAATTTAGATTAGAGAATGAGCTCATAGGTCTAAATCCTAGTGATTTTGATGAAGGGTGCTCCCGTTAATACCACAAACATATAACAAAAATAGAGAAACAACAACAATATGCAAGAACAGAAAATTGGCTTCTTATTATCTCCACAAATGTGGAATTATGAACTTTCAGAATTACAATATGCAAAACCACATGGGCACTCCCTTACAATATTCTATAGGATAAAGCCTCAAATCAATACCCAAATCTCTACCCAGAACTTCCCTAGATAGCACTACGGGCCTTCTTTATATAGGCATTTTCCACCGCCCGAGAAGGTTCTAGAAATTTAGCCCTTAGGACCGACCAAACTTAGGATTATTTTATTTTTCAATTTATTACATCAAATTTGGCTCAAAATAACTTTTGAAACCCGAACAAAAATTTTGAAGGAAAATTATTTTCCACCATTTCAGGTGACCCGACTTTCAGAGACCATAAGTCATCACCAGTTGACCCGATTGACTATTATAACCCCATTTCAGAAAGGCCACGAAGCGCTCTACAAGCTTGGCTTGTGCAAGTGCCTATCACCCAAATTTTCAACCTCATCCAAGGCCCCTAAAGCCTTCAAAACTGAGTTCAAAGTTTTTGTACCCTGCTGCCAATACCAAAAATCTTCAATATCTTCAAAACTAGACCTGATCTAGCCATGAAACTTTACTGGCAGGCTGATATGACTAAGATGAACCTCCACATGTAAAGTCAAAACATTCTGAGATCATATGACCAACTTACTAAAAATAGAAAGTTTCCATAAATAGCAGCTCTACACAAGATAGCCCTTATTGAATACAAAAACATAAATATTTTTGGGTGATGCAAGATTTCTCTTACACCCAGGATGCTCCTACATCAAATTTTGTCAATCTTCAAGACTTTTTCTCTAAGTTCAATTCTATTAGATTGGAGCTTTCTACTTGTGGCATTACTAAAGGGGATGAACAATTGATATTTTCTATTCTTTCCAAGCTAGGTCCCAAATATTCAATAATGTTTCTACTTTCTATGCTACTATGGATTCTTCTAGCAGTGCATACAAATTACCTTCTCTTGATGAATTTGCAGCTCATCTCACAAGAGAACAAGTAAAGTTGGGACACATGGGTCAATTGAAGTCTTCAACACATCATGCATTGATTGCAAATGAATCCACTTCAAAGGATTCTAATTGTAAAGGAAAGAAGAAACATAAGGATCCTAGGCCTCATGAAAAAGGTAATGAATCTCCTTCACAATCTACTTCTGAATCCAAGTCCTCTTCAAGAGAGGAATCATCTAGAAGAAAGAGGGATAAATGTGCAAATTGTAAAAAGCTAGGACATGATGAGCATAAGTGTTTTCATAAGAAGATTGATGATCTAACTCACATTATTCAAAAGCATAATATTAATTTTCCCTCATAAATGTCTACTCCTTCTACACATTTGGCAGCTTCTACATCTCCATCATCATCCAAAGATAAAGGTAAAGGACAAGAACTTTTGGCTTTCACACATCCTAACCAAGGTAAATGGCTTCTTGATTTAGGTGCATCGCATCATATGACATCTTCTATAGATATGTTTTCTTCTATTGAGCCTTGTAATTCTCCTAATATTTTGATGGGTAACAACACATACATGAGAGTTTGTGGGAAATGTTATATTCCTATGGGAGAGGGCACATTTATTGATGTTATTTGTGTACCATCCTTGACCACTAATCTCCTTTCTATTTACCAAATTACTCATGGGGAAGAAGATAAAATTGTTGAGTTCACTCTTGATTATGTCTACATTAGGGACATGGAGATCAAAGATGTCACAGCTATGGGAGTTGTTGATCATACATCACGCTTGTATTCTTTTTCACATTTTGTTGATGATGATAATGATATTCATGATGTACCCATCCCTTTACAAAGGGATAATTATGTATATGAGGAGAAATTTTGACACTTGAATCATTTTTTTGTTGAGACAAGTGTTGAGCTTCCTACTCTCCCACCTCCTGCTTCTTCAGACATGGGCTCTACTATTCAATAGGATGATCATAATGCTTCAGATATTGTAGAATGTGATGACTACATGGATGCCTTTTCAACATTTGTTTTTGATTATCATGATATAGATTTGGGAGACATACCTAAGAGGGTTTCTCTTCTCTTTGATGGTAGCATCATAGTTAGAGATACTTCTTCACCTTCTTTGGAGATTGGTATTCATGATTCTTCTCCTTCACTTGGTTTGTCACATGATGTGATAGATTTTTTGAGCTTGGAGAGACCTATTTAGTTTTTAAAGATGCATACATAGAGACCATCATCTTCTTCCTTCTTTCATTTGCAAATAGATTGGCTTCTTCATCATTTGATGTATCCATTTCTTCCTAAGGGGAGACATGTTTCTTTTAGGCATGATTATCTTTTGTTTTCAAGTAGTCTTCATCAACATGGGAGATTCTTTATTATGGGGGGCATATCATGTCTCAAACTATCCTTCTTATGGGGGGTAATTATTTGTATAGACATGATGTATGCAGTTCTTTGGGGGTCTTGAGTACTTCATCCATCCATGCATCTTGTGTTTTCTTCTCTCTTTTTGGGGGAGGATATTTCCCATGAGGTTTTTCCTCTTTCTCCATTTTATGATAATTTTGCATTTCATGTATTGCATTGCATATTGTACATGGGTACCTAACATGGCCTAGTAACTAAGACCCATCTTGCATCGTGAGTTTAAGTGCATTCCCCTAAGTTGCACTTAATGGGGGGTGTTGGTGTAATTAAGTATTCTTAATTACACTTTACTTAATCTTACTTAGGATAATGCATTGCATTGTATTTTTTCATTGAGACACCTAGGAGTTTGCACCTCAATTAAGCACATGGTGTAGGAGAAATTATACTTTAGGTGTGAGATCCACCTTTTAGTGCATGTATCACATTATCATCCTCATCCTATGGCACATAATTTATTGCATAATGGAGGATGATCGACATTTGGTGGCCACATGATTACACCTTGCATAGGTAATAGCTTATCAACTCCTTATCATTCTCTCTTATCACCTTTCCTATATAAGGAGGCCTATTATTTACATTTTAAAATCAATTCATTGGATCAATCAATCATTCAATCATTGCATCATTAATACAAGTCTATTCTTTTTCATATCATATCTCTCACATTTGTGCTATTCTTTAACCTCTAGATCCTTGGTTCAATCTTTTTTATTTACAAACTCTTACAGAGATGATAATCCTATTGTTGATGAGGAGTTATAGATTGGGTTGTTCCAGTTGGATTTTGTTACTTGTGTTGCAGAATTGAAGATGGTGGGGGGAGTGGCTGAGTAGAAGAGAGTGGAGAGAGGTTAACTTTGAGGTTGGATAGATCAAAATTGGGATCTGAGATTTATTTCATTCTATATGGTCATAACCAGAAAGATCTTACAACCTGACATGTTTGAAGCCAATTTGATGTTAGCTGGTAATAATACTGTTGTTATTTGGTTATATCTTTTTGAGATTTTCTATTTTCCATTGTGTTGACTCTTGTTGCAAGATTGGACATTGCCTTTGGAGGCTTCTTTGGTCTCAACTGAATCAACTTTCCTACCTTCTTTTGGAAAACATAATGTTCTACTCTACCACCAATTAAGGTTTATATTTCACACTAACAACCATGTAATCCCTTAAAGATATGACCACCTGAAACTTTGAGCCTCCACTCTCTAAATCTTGTCAAAACTAGTTTTGCAACTTGATAATATTTGGCTCATTATCCACCTAGGTGGGTGCCCTAGGTGGAAAGGTGGGCATAAGTGGTCTAGAACTAATAATTCCAATTTATTGATTGGTGTGTCCACCATGTACTAAATTCTCCCCATGGCCATTATTTCCTCCAATATTAAATCCATTATTATTACCATTTTCACTAGCATTCAACCTCATCTATCGATCCATCATTTGAGTCAATAAATCCATCTTGATGCAATATTGGAGGATACAGGGCCGATCTTATCTATTTAGTTATTTCTCAAAAAATCTTGATGATAGTTAAACTTTGGGGTCACGTGTCCTTTTGTTAATGTTTAGTTTTTTAATCATTTCTTTTAATCACCATGAGGTTGAGTTTTCAGGGAGACTTCCTGGCTGCTCTAAAACTATATATGCTAGAGCATAAACTAAGTATGGGTTAGAAATTTTTGGAATAGACATTAAGGATAGTAGTACTAATAGATAGTATTCTATTTTGGTTTGACAAAAGTGAAATGAACTTGCATACTTTGAAACTGAAATATCATTGTCTTTGAGCATAAGTAATATAAATTAACACATGTAAGCAATTTGGATCTTTGAGTTCAAATTCATGAGATGAATGTTTCTTTGTGAATATTGCATTTTGTGTCTTGTGTTATCTTGATAGGTTCAAAGTAGGTGGACATTTCATGTCTGAGCAAGTCTTTAGTTAATTGTGATAATGATTCAGTTCATGAGGGATAGAAAACTTTGATTTATAGAACTTATGATTGATTCTATGCATTTGTTAAATTAAGCTCTTTACCTAATAGTAATGTGGGCAACCTTATATGCTTTCTGGTTAAAAGTTGTTTTATATATATAGATTAGCAAAGATTCATTGAAAATATGTGTAAGTGAGTTGTACCTTATAAAATTAAGAGGGAAGTAACCATCATGTACTTACCCAAATGTTGAATGATCAAATTTGTTTCCAAAGGAGGGTAGTAGAGTTAGTGTTATAAGGTAATATAGGAGAAAAATTTGTTCACCAACAGATTTTTGGTGGCTATACTAGGGAGTCATATAATTGATGACCTAGTGCATAAATAATCAACCTTGTGATGAAAAACCATGGTCTTGCCTCACAATGATATTTTTCCTATACTGTAACTGAATCTAGGTTTTCAGAATACCCAAGAGGATTTATATCTGATTTTAACTTTGTGGCTTGGCAGTACAAATGAAACAACTAGCAATACCAACAAGTGCTTAGGGTTATATAAAATGAGGAAGAGATTGGAGAATTGCTGAGAGGAGTACCCATAGGCCAAGAAGTAGCCTTCATAGGAAGAGTTTCTCAAATACCTATAATGAGATAAACAAAGTTCATAATACTAGAGTACAGAAGGGTAACCCATTCTCAAACCAAGAAAGTCTTGTTACAAGTAGCAGTTGTCATTGCACCAAAAGATCAACCTGTTAATGCCCGATACAACCACTAGACTTATAGAAGACACAGGAGGCGGTTAAGCCATGTCACAAATCCTGAGGGGAGCATTGACCATTTTTCCAACAATCTCCCCCTCAGTGTTACCTGATGGGATTTGAACATGTGACCAAGCTCTGATACCACTTGTTACAAGTAGCGATTATCATTGCACCAAAAGATTGACCTGTTAATGCCTGATACAACCACTAGACTTATAGAAGACACAGGAGATAGTTAATCCATGTCATGAATCCTGAGGGGAGAGCTGACCATTTTTCCAACAAGTCTTTACAAAATCTAACCTAGATTCTCTTCAATGTCTAACCCCCTCTCCTAATTCAACAAGACCTAGAAGATCAAAAATCAAACCAATGCCTCCACCTAAAGTTTCTTCTCTTGTATCTTACCAGAATCTTGTGCTCTCGAGGACCCCTATACCTATATCTATTCACCCAACCTCTTTGAACTTTAATCTACCTCCTCTGACATACCAAATGGCTCAACCTCAGCCTTGGGGTGATGTTATAGGACCCTTGAATCTAGCTGGTTTGGATCCTCAGTTAAATAAATTTCCAAAGGGAGCTAGAGATGTTTTGCCTAAGTTCTCAGGTGATGGTAAGGTTTCAGTAGAAGGCCATCTGAATGCTTTGAATGTGGCATGTGGTATATTAGTAGTCCAACATGAAGATGTTTCTATCAAGCTCTTTATGCAGACCCTTACTGATGATGTGATAGATAGGTTTTACCACCTACCCTATGGTACAATTACTAATTGGGAAACCATGAGAACTACATTTGAGAACCATTTCAAGACTACAGAAGATGAACACACTCTCTCAGTTCAATTAACCCAAATGAAAAAGGAAATTAAGGAGCCAATGAGAGAATTTGTGGCTAAATTTAATAAGATTGTTCAAAAGATCCCATTAAATGCCAGACCCACCGAGGAGAATCAAAGAGGTTTCTTCCTAAATGCAATGCCACCAGATATTAGTTTTCACATGAGAGCTCAAATTCTTGACCTTCAAGCTGCTCAAACTATGCCTATTCAGTTGGAAGATTAGTTGATTAGGGTAGGTAAATAGCATAGAGATGTCCAAGCTCCAAACGCTCGGTCTTCTAATTATCCTTTTGATCCTCTCATAAAGAGACTAGTAAATGATGTAATGTCTATTGCCTAAGCAAAGCCTATTATACCCACAACTATATCAAGATATTAGTCAAAAGCAACCAAATAAATCTTATGGAAAGATGCCCCTTTGGCCTTCTACTCAACCTAGATTACAACTTGAAGCCCCTCCAAGTAAAGGAGCCATGTGTTCTTTCTATCTCACCATAGATCATGATGGTGATACTTGCCATGATATGATTAGGAACATCCAGATTGAGGTTACAAAGGATACTCTTGGGGAATTTAGTGAAGAAGAGATAAATCAAGAGATACTTGGCAACTTTGGTTCCTATTATCTCGATTATGAGTCAAACTCTGATAGAGGTGGAGATATTCTAGTTACCCTTGAAGATCCTGCATGCATGATTCTCACTTAGAACCAAAGAAACTACAAGTTCACGCTTAGAACCACCTGTGTGTGAGTGATTTACACCTTCATGAAATAACAAGATTCAAAAGACAATTACACTATTCAAAGCAAACTAATCTAAATAATGCACAATTAATCTATATATCTCATGGATCTCTAAAATAAAGTGGTAAATGAGGCTCTCAGCTATGATCCTCACTAGTGACACTCTAAAGATGAGAATTAAGCTATATGATATGCAAATTTAGATCTATTCTATCAAATTCTAGCTCTATTTGATGAACAATCTACTATGATCAAAGCAATTTAAGCTAATTAGCAATGACAAATGATAAGTGAGTGATGTGGATGCAAATTGTCAGAGCTTTGCTACAATTCAAAGATATGGAGTGGATGAATTATGCTTCTAAATGCCTTCAATATATAAGATTTTCCCAAGGGTAGGGGGTAGAGTGAGATAACCATGGTTATGCTTGGGTAAGGTCAATTGACTTTGCTTTGTCCATAAATGGGGGGACAAGGAGGGGACAATCATTTAAATGGTTTCAAAAGGCTGGACCATTTCAACAAAAGTGAGTGATTTGTGTCCATTTTGTCTCCTTTTTGCTTTGTTGAGGGAAATTAGTATTTATTTATTAATTAAAGTAATTAAATTTAGCCATGAAGGGTAAGATGTTCATTTTGATTTTTCATTTCAACAACTATGTCATTAATTGAATTTAATCAATTTCATAGCGTTTTTCCCCTTTTCAAGCTTTATTTAATCATTTAATCATTTAATTGAATTTTCCTTTGATTTGAATTGCCTTTGTTCCATTTATTGATTTTTCATGCTATTTTGATGATTTGATTGCACCTTTTGATTGATTTAAGTCTTTTGCCAATTTTCCATGTCTACAAATGCCCCTCTTTGGATTGATGTGTGAAGAACACCGATTCAAAGATTCCCTTAGTATGATGATCTGATTCAGGTCCTGGTTCTGATATGCCTCTGATCGTTCTGATTGATGTACTTCCTGATGATGATGATGTACCTCTGATGATGGTGCTGATATGATTCTGATGCCTCTAATATGATATGGGTCCTGGTTTGATGATAGGTCCTAGGTTCACTGATAAAGGTCTTGGGCTTTATTGATTGCTGATATGTTGATAGGTTTGATATGATAGCAGATTTGATATTGATTTTTCTCCTGATATGATACTGATTTGCCTCCTAATATGAAATTGATATGATATGATAACTTGATATGATATGATATGCCCCACTGATAAATGTTTTTGATGTGATGCCAATTTGATACTCTGATGCCCCCTCAGAAATAAAACATATTGATTCCTTGATTTGATAAATTTTGATTAGTTGGAATATGTTTTGATTTCTGATATTGTTTTAAAGAAATAAGCAAGTTTGATTTATGCCCCGGCTAATGAAGATGTCATATAATAGGTCCAAAGTGCATTTTCAAGTCTTTATTAGGGCCAATTTCACCTTAAATAGGGTAAAACCCCTCATTTTACTATTCATTTTCACCTTTCCCTTTTGAGATTTTTAGCTCTGATTTTAGCCCTTTTTACATGATGGTGGTCCCACATCACGAGCATCGATTTGAGAGAGTGCACCGGTTCGGTCAGAGAGTGAACTATGGTCCTCCAGTATGTCATTCAAATTTTCCTCATGTTTCTAAAACTGCATTTATGACTTCATTTAATGCGTTTTGAAATTTTAATTCTGCGTTTTAGAAAAGAAATGTCACCTCCGTGCAATGTAGTTAAGCCTAAAAAAATTAAATGTCGCTTCTTGAAAATTTAGTATCACCTTCCGTAGCTCTGTTTACGCCTATAGAAAATCCTTTATCGCGTGCGGAAAATTTGGTATCGCTTAGGGTTCAAACATTTTAATTATTTGTCGCGTGAAAAACCCTAGATAATAAAATGTCGCCTTGGGTAAATCTTATATCGCATTTGTCAAATGAAGTCATGTGGATGATTAAAATCATGCGTATGACAAATTAGATGTCACCCCTGGTAAAAGAAATTATGCCTGAATGAAAAGTCACATAAGTGAAAAAATTTTTACGTTACTTGAGACTTTGCTATGATGTCTGATTGCTCAATTGCGTCAATCTGATTGATATCGATCACTTCAATGAATTTGATCAAATGTTTAGTTAGGGTGTTCCCCTTGTTTGATTTCAACAATGAATTAGGACATTGGTAACTATGATATCGAAGGATAAGGTAAATCAATCTTCATCACGAATGATAGGTCATGGGTCTAATCGTCCATTCATTTTATTCTCAAATGCTTAGAGACATAAAACTAGGATCATCCTTCCTCAATGCTTAGAGTTAGGATTAGTAGGTCTGATAGGTATATTTAAATTGATGACTGTGATTGATTGTTTGATTTCCTGACATTAGGTTACTCATGTGATTCCATTGTTTTGATTAAACAGGAGGATGTCCCTGTTCTGTACCTTCAGACCGTACCACATTGGATGATGGAGCTTAGAGAGCAATTGACTGACACCGAGAGGTGATTGATTAGGCACTATGGTTTGTTATGTGTATTAGAGCTTCCTCAGTTCCAGATGAACCGAGGTTTGATTACCGCTATCGCAGAGCGTTGGCACTCTAAGACAAACACCTTTTGGCTGCCACAAGGAGAGGTGACTATCACTCTTGAGGATGTGTATAGGTTGCTGCGGATCCTAACACATGGGGAGATAGCCTATTATGATGCAGTGTGTGATGGGACCTATTGTTGGTGAGCATTCAGAGATCCTTCTATTGGTGATGATTGCATCCTATGGCCTTAGTTTGCTTCATTTCCTGTTCTACCAGTGATGTTAGGTGCTATTATTGGTGGCATGTTACTACCTGATTGTCAGGGTCACAGGTTTTCAGTGGGTTGGGGCAGGATTATCGAGGACTTGCTTCATCAGCCTCGATGATTTGATTGGGGATCTTGTGTGCTTGCACAGCTATACCATGATCTGCATGAGGTGGTTTATAGGAGATCAGTTGCTTTATCTACTGGGATTCATATTTTGCAGCTTTGGATATGGGAGCATTTACCAGTTAGTCATCTGATATCAGAGCGAGACCGACCTTTAGGGTATCCTTTTGCATGGCAGTACACTGGGATGGTGACACAGCATCACTTGGGACATTTGGAGTATTGGCGGTGATAGATTGATGATATGGATGAGGTCTATTGGAGACCATATGTCGATGTTGAGGATTGGAGAGAGGATAGCTTGGAGTTACTGTACATGTTTACTCCTTGATGGATGATCAGCAAGATCAATTCTGTCCTTGAGAGATTTTTGGCAAGTAGAGTGCTACGGCAGTTTGGACAGATTCAGCCTATGCCTCAGGGATAAGCGGTTTATGCCTGTTCTAGTGCAGAGAGGGTTACTTGGGGACACATGCCTTCATATGATGATGTTATTGAGCAGATATCACAGCTTGGTTTTATGGACTGGGATATGAGATTACATATTAGAGATGTCGGGGTTACTCAGGAGTATCTGGATTGGTTGATGGAGGATCCTATGCCTCGGTTTACAGACCCTGCAAAGCCAATGCCTGGGAGAGATGATGATGGTGATGGTGTCAGTGGTGGGAGGAGACGCAGAGGTAGACCATGAGGTAGGGTGGAGATTAGACTTAGAGGATGAGTGAGAGATATACATATAAAAGCACCACCTCCTCCTCCTTCTCCTCCTGCAGTAGCACAGAGACAGAGGGTAGATCGTCAGGACCATGTGAGGGCTGCTAGGTAGGATTCAGTGTCAGGATAGGATACGGGAGTGGGATTACCGCAAGCTACCATGGATGGTCGGGATACAGGTGCATAGCAGATGCTAGCAACTTTTTTCCATGATCAGGGGAAGGCTCCTATAGATACAGGTGATCCTCAGAGTACCTATGAGGTTGGTGAGAGTTCTAGTACTATCCAGCTATGAGCAGATGTGGGAGCATTACAGACAGCGGTATCATAGATGTCTTTGATGATTCAGCAGTTAGTGTCAGGTCTAGCTCCATTGGTTCCTCTCCTTGTTGCTATGGTTGGTCAGACACCTCTTCAGCCACCTCAGCAGCCTCCATCATAGCCTCCTCCATAGCCTCCTCTAGGACCTCCTCCCAGTGGTGACGAGAGTTGAGCTATGAGTATTCTTGTTGATCAGTTGTGTATTGCTGTTGAGATACTTGATGTTGTATCATATTCTTGTGACCTTGGTGTTACCCTTCCAGTTGTACTTTGATACTTGTTTGACATTGATGCCCCTGTTGATGGGCGATTATAGAGTTGATTTATGATATCATTGTTATATTGGATGTGTTGAGTTTTGAGTAGACGTGTGATATGAGGACATTTATGATCTTTCCTATTTTTCACTTGATGATATATGAGATT
This sequence comes from Chamaecyparis obtusa, assembly GCA_027943335.1. NCBI lineage: Eukaryota > Viridiplantae > Streptophyta > Pinopsida > Cupressales > Cupressaceae > Chamaecyparis > Chamaecyparis obtusa. The sequence continues at coordinate 511,718 of BSBK01000344.1, read as the reverse complement.
ACCTTTAGATGCTGCTATATGTGTTTATCTAATGCTTTTGTTTTGGATGGGTGTGTCTATGGATACAATGTATCTTATGTATGATATAGATAGATGGATGCATTTCTTTCTTCATGTATGGGTGCAATTTTTTTGTTTTTGTGTTATTTTCATGTATGTAATCTGTATCGCTGTCTAGATGTATGCACATGTAAATGGTTATTTCCTTCTTTTCCTCAATGGTATATCTATGTAATGATTAATGGTATGGAATGAATGCAAAAAGTATAATCTCATGTTTTTATTGTAGAAAGATGATATTGAGGTGATGTTGTCCTTGCTGATTTGACCTTGTTGATGATGTTATGTACCCCCTTTTTGATGCGAAATGAAGCCCTTGGAAAAAAAATGCATGTGCAATTATTCTAACATGAGAATGAATTTTAACCTTTCTATGAATGCAATTATCTTTTCTATGAATGCATCTTAAACTAAGTGTCACTAGTTTTTAGCAAAGAATTGCCTTGAGGATATATTTTCATCATTGAGCACTTGGGACCAAAAAGTCAATACAATCACCACTACCCACTGACATGATGATATGAATATCGCTTTTTATTGCTCATATGGTAACCTCCGTTTTGCTTTCCCATCAGTCTCGTCGATACGACTATCACTGATTACAAACAATCATGAGAGTACAAATATCGATTTTGTCAAATTCTATGTTGCAAGTGGATTTTGGCATTTAGATATGAAGAATCTAAATATCCAAGGTATCCGGTTGTGTAAACAAACAAAAGTTAACTCATTGTTTTATAAGATAATCCTTGATGGTTCTTTGATGACCATGTCTTTAGATGAATTCTCATAAGGTAATGAATCTTCCTCCAAACATTCACTTCATAGTCAAGAAAAATATCATGTCTCCATCATTGCCAATCTAGTCGAAACATCATTGATTAGCTAAAAAGACTTGATACAAATTGAATTAATGTAAGTAAATAGATTTTTAACCAACTTTTCAAAAGAATCTATCTAGGTGTTTTGCATTGTTTTCTGAACTTCAAATAATATTTCCAAGTGTTTTGATCATGGAATGATGTTTGATTTTTAATATCAATCAAAGGTTTACAAAAATCTGATCTCTTTTGAAAATGTTGATCCCTTTCTGCTTGTGACTGAATGTTGCTCATTTGAATCCTTTTTGAGGTACCCACTTTTTCGATCTGTTTTATGCTGCCCCCAAGTGTTTGATGTATCAGTTTTGACAACTTTTGGGCAATGCAAAGGATGATGCTAAAAATGTTATTATGACTATGTACAAATGATGGATGCAATGAAGGTTTGGATAGATGGGATGATGAGATGCATTATGTACACATGTGACTAGGAAAGAAATGACTTAAGAAAACCAAAAGTGCTTGTTGCCAAGTTGTCACCTTTGGGTGCTTTTTTTTTCTATTTTTTTTTTTCTTCTTTTTTTGTTGCTACCGAGGTGCCTATTGCTAGGTTTTCACCAAGGCACTTTTTTTTTTTTTGTATTTTTGTATTTTTCCTTATCACCTTGGCGCTTATTGCTAGGTTTTCACCAAGAGATAGTTTTTCAAATGTTTTTGCTTTCTTCATGCTCAATTTTCCACTGTTTTTGATCTTTCTTCTTTTCCAATGTTTTTGGATTTTCCATTTTCAAATGTTTTTGTATTTTCAAGATCTATTTTCAACTATGTATAATAATTATGATGCTCTCTCATCTGATACTTTGTATACTCTTTCATCTGCTTTAGGTGTAGAACCTCTTCAAATGAATGCTATTTATGGGTTCTTGTAACTCTTCACCATTACAATCTGATAACTTATATGTTCCAGTTCCAAAGGATGACACTATCACAAATGGGCCTATCCAATTAGCTTCCCACTTTCCTTTCTTTTCCCTTTCAGCTTGATTTTTGGGATTTTCTCTTAATACCAAATCTCCTACTTGAAAAGTTCTTGGTTTGATGTGTTTATTGTAATTGCGTGAAATCCTATTTTGATAAACTCTTAAATGCTCATAAGCTTGAGTCTGGTGTTCCTCTAACAATTCCAATTGTTTGAGTCTGGCAATCCTATAATCCTCATCAGTGATCAATCCTCTTAATGAAACCCGTAGAGATGGAATTTCAACTTCTAATGGTAGAACTGCTTCAGTTCCATAGACTAAAGAGAATGGGGTGGCTCCTGTAGGTGTTCTGATACTAGTTCTATAAGCCCATAGTGCGAGATTTATTTGCACGTGCCAATCTCTTCCTGATTTGTTAACTGATCTTTTTAATATCTTGAGGATATTTTTGTTTGTTGCTTCAGCTTGGCCATTGCCTTATGGATAATAAATGGATGATGAATGATGTGTAATGTGGAATGTCATGCAAAGTTCATCAATATCCTAATTTTTGAATTGTTTCCCATTATCCGTGATAATGGCATGTGGAATACCATAGCGGCAAATTATGTGGTTCAATATGAACATTGAAATTTGTTTGCCAGTTGCTGTTGTTAATGGAACTGCTTCCACCCATTTGGTGAAGTATTCTATTGCTATGATGATATACTTGTGTCCGTTTGAAGATGGAGGATGTATGATTCCAATCAAGTCAAAACCCCATTGATAAAAAGGCCATGGTGTAATGAATGGGTGTAATTCTTGAGCTGGTGCATGTATCATGTTACCGTGATATTGACATTTGTTGCATGTCTTCACAAATTGACAAGCATCCTTTTCTAATGTTGTCCAAAAGTACCCTAAACGAAGGATTTTCTTAGCTAGATTAAGACCGCTTGAGTGTGACCCACAAATGCCTTCGTGGACCTCGCGTAAAGCTAACTTAAACTCTTCTTCCTCTAGACATCTAAGTAACGTCCCATCAAGACCCTTACGATACAATGTGTCTGAAAGGATTAGGTAACAGGCGGCTTGGCGTATGAAGTTACATTTTTGGGCATGAGTTTGGTCTATAGGGAGTACTTGGTCTTTAAGGTAAGTATAGATGGGTCCATACCAAGGAGAATCATGTCCATGTAAAAGAGAAACAATTTGGGTGTTAGGAAGGTTGAATGCCGGTTTTACCAACTCTTCCACCAAGAACTCATACTTCTCATTTTGATCTGGTTTTTGTAATAAGGAAGCCAAGGTAGCCATGGCATCTGCTGCTCTATTCTTTTCTCTTGGAATCTGTTCAAATGTGATCAAAGCAAAGTACTTCTTCCATCCATCAATCAAGGTTTTATATTTCATCAATTTTATATCTTTGGTATTTTATTCATTATTAACCTGATTGATTATGAGTTGGGAATCCCCATACACTTGTAATTCTGCAATATTCCATTCCAAAGCCATTTTGATGCCAATGACTAATGCCTCATATTCCGCTATGTTATTGGTGCATGGAAATAAGAGTTTATAGGACTTTGGAATGGTGTACCCTTGAGGGGTAACCAATAATATACCTACTCCAGAACCTCCTTGTGTATAAGATCCATCAAAATATAATTTCCATGTCTTTGCTTCTATGTTGACAATTGCTGCATCTGGACATTCAATTTGAATGGTTTGTGTAGACTCCATGGGGTTATCTTCTAAGTGATCTGCTATCACTTGTCCTTTAATTGCTCTTCTATCAACATATTCAATGTCGAATTCACTTAGGATCATGACCCATTTTTCTATTCTACCTGTTAAGGCAATTTTACTTAGCAAGTATTTGAGAGGATCAATCTTTGCAATTAATTTGATCTTATGCATCAACATATAATGTCTTAGTTTTTGAGATGCAAAGACCACTGCTAGACATGCTCTTTCCATGAATGAATAATTTAGTTCATATTTTATTAAGGTTCTACTAAGATAGTAGATTGCCCTTTCTTTTCCTTGCTCATCTTCTTGTGCCAACAATATGCCTAGAGACCTTTCTGTGGTTGATATGTATAACAATAATTCTTTGCCCTTGATAGGTGACATAAGAATAGGTGGGTTTATCAAATAAGTCTTCAAAATATTGAAGGCCTTATCACATTCTTCATCCCACATAAATGTAGTGTCCTTGTGTAGCAATCTGGTGAAGGAGTGACACTTTTATGCTAATTGAGATATAAATCTCCTTATTGATTGAATCTTTCCTTATAGTGACCTCATTTGGCTAATGTTTCTTGGAATCTCCATCTCTAGAATGGCTTGTACTTTTTTAGGATCAACTTCAATTCCTTTTGCTGACACTATATAACCCAATAACTTGCCGGATTGGACACCAAAGGCACACTTCTTTGGGTTTAATCTAACTTTGAATTGTTCTAACTGAATGAATATTTTTCTTAGGATTTGTAAATGTTCTTCTCTATTGTGGGACTTTGCTAGAATGTCATCCACATAATCTTCTAAGAAAGTGTGCATCATGTCATGGAAAATAGTTTTCATGGCCCTTTGATATGTAGCTCCAACATTTTTAAGACCGAAGGGCATGACATTCCAACAAAAAGTACCCCAAGGGCAAGTAAATGCTATCTTTTCTTGGTCTTCAGAAGAAATATTTATTTGATTGTAGCCACTAAATCCATCCATTAATGAGTACATTGCATGACCCGATGTCAGATCCACTATGGTATCTATGCTTGGCAATGGGAAGTCATCTTTGGGACATGCAAGATTTAAATCTCTAAAATCCGTACACACACGGATAGATTTATCATGCTTAGTAACCAACACAATGTTAGAGATCCAATCAGAATATGATATTGTTCTTATGAACCCCACCTTTAACAATTTTTCCAATTCTGCCTTGACTAGGAGAGCCACATGTGGGTGCATTTTCCTTAGTTTTTGCTTCACAGGTTTAACTCTGGGTCTAACATTTAGATGGTGCATTATGAAATCAGGATCCAGTCCGGGCATGTCGGCATATGACCATGCAAAATTCACTTGTTGTTCTTGGAAGAATTTGATAAAGTCCTCTCTTTCAAGAGATGTAAGTGATGTAGCCAAGTGTATGACCTTTGGATCTACTTCCATACCAATGTTAACTTTTTCTATTGGTTCTATAAGAATAGATGACCTTTCTTCTTCATGTTCAGGCAAAGTATCCAATCTCTCTTCTAATGGTGCCACAGTTGGGTTTTCACCAATAGAACTTCTCATTTTATTTTATTTTTTCATTTTATTTTTTTGACTAAGAGATTGGACCCTTGCTGTTGTCATTATGTCCGCATTGAGTTCATTGGTGAAAGAGGGTTCAATCGCATTGAGGTATTGGTTTGTTGCTTGGTCATTTGGGAAGTAAAGTAAGTCATGTGGTTCGGTTTGATCCCAATCAATGAGGTCCGGGTGCATCAAAATTAAGGAATTATTGGGTAAGGTATCATCAATAGGATTTATGGGCATGATTTCATTTGAGGGTTCATACATTGTATCATTTAGATCTATGATGTGCGCTTCCTCAAGATGATCCATGGAAGCAGGGTCAAAGTCCCCTTTGCTCGAATCCTCGTCAACCTCTACGGGAAACAATGTGGGAAAAGCCACAAGTGGGTTAAAACTAACGTTTGAATTTCCCTCCTCTGAAGGTGTCCAAAATGTTTCTATCCATGCTCCACTATTAGATGCTTGTTCTATATTAGGCCTTTGAATAGGAGGTTCTTCATTAATTGAAGCATCTTGTTTTGGGATTTTTGCATAAGTATGTATAGCAATGACTTCTTTATCTTGACATGACTCCTCTGATAAAGTATCCCATTCATAATCCCAAGAGTCATCACTATCTCCTTCGGATTCTAATGCATTTATTTGAGGATGAAAATCATGCATTGGACTTGAACTTTCTCCTTTGTATTGGAAACCTACTCCGGATTTTTCATGACTTTCCCTCCAAATAGGTTCAATAGGTTCTAATAACCCTCTATTTCTTTGGCCTAAGGGTCCTCTTCCTTTGTATCCCATCTTTTGTATAATATCAAATCCTTTCCCATATTTTTCGATTTGTATATTGACATGCTGAATTCTTTCCATGGGAGTGTCTAAGGTATCATCCTCATCGTGATAAAGCCATTGAAGGACTTCATCTTCTTCCTTATCCCATGTTGCTTTGCTATCTTCCCTCACAAAATAAGAATTATACTTATGTGGAAGATGTTCTTTTGAGGGTTTACCATGTGATTTGGGAGATATGGGCATGTCAAATAGAGAAACTGAATATTCTCCTACTCCTTTTGAACTAATCTTCCATTGTTTGTCAAATTTGTTCATCATCTCACTCATGTGTTGGTAATGATCTTCTTTAGCTTGTTCCTTTTCCTCTTTCGTAGGTTTGTAAATCACTGTCTCCAATTTAGGTGCTAATTATGGACTTTCCATTGCATTTGGACCCTCGTAGCTCACTTTTTCCTTGCCCTTAGTTGATGTAGTTGAGCTAGCTTGAAGAGGATTTTGTGTATCCTCATTGGTGATTCTTGGAATAACTCCTTCACGATTATGTGGAATGTATAATTCATGCAAGGGTTTGAGTGCATTACAATATTGGAATGGATTTGAGTCCCCTCCAACCATGATTTCTTCACCCATGTATGGGAACTTGATGCATTGGTGGTATGTGGATGGGATGGCTTGCATCTCATGAATCCATGGTCTTCCCAATAAGATGTTATAGGTTAATTTCATGTCCAACACTTGACACTTGGTTTCCTTCTTGACTGGTCCCACTTGGATAGGCAATACAATCATGCCTTTAGAAGCTCTTTCAGCTTCATCGTAAGCTTTTATGGTGATTTTCTTTGTAGGGTCAATGCAAGACTCAGATAAACCTAAGGATTTTACAAGACTTAATGTGCAGATGTTAAGACCAGCCCCTCCATCAATAAGGGCTCTTTTGACTCTATGCCTTTCGATCAAAACCTCTATATGTAATGGAAAATTTTGAGGATGAGTTATAGACATGTCATCTTGATCAGAAAATGAAAGACAATAAGGAGCCACGAGATGTCCTACCATATTTTGAAACTTTTCTTCCCCTAAGGTAGTAGAAACATGTGTCTCTTCTAAAGCTTTTTCTAAAATCTCTTTATGATTTAGTGACAACTTCAATAACTCTAAGATTGAGATTTGTGCTGGAGTATGTTGCAATTGATCCACCAAACTATAAGGCCTTGCTGCTGTAGGTGGTTGTTTGACCACAATGTTGGATTGTGGGATATTGGTGTTTTGAGGGACTATCCCTTGTAAAGTCATTCTAGAATTCTGCCCTCTTGTAATGACATTTGTTGCTTCCTTTTGAGGTTGTTCATTAATTATTATAGCATTAACAATATGATCATATGATGGTGCAAAGTTGAGATTATTGGCACTTTGTTTCTTGCCATTTGATGACTCACCTTTATCATGCTTGTAAAAAGGTTGTTTGAAGGCCGTATGATCTTCATTATTTTGGGGTCCATCAACGGTGATTATGTTATTATCTATCAAGTCTTGCACCACATTCTTTAATTGTAGACATTCATTTGTAGTGTGTCCCCGAATCCTATGATATTCACAATGATTCTTAGCATCCCACCAGCCCGGCTTGTGGTCTGGTTCATAAGGCTTAATAGTAGGTAATGTAATAACATTGTTAGCCATGAGAGCCTTTAATGCAGTTTCAAGTGATTCTCCCAAGGGTGTAAAGTGTCTTGAAGGAGTGGGCTTCAAATACTTATCATACTTGCTGTTTTGATCCTTGTTTCCTTGATTATTCTTGTTGACATTGTTGTTATTGTTGGAAGGTGCATTATATGCTTGATTAGTATTATTCACTTGATTTGGTGTCTTTGTAAGGGAAAATGGAATCACCTTCAAGTTGTTGGATTCCACTACACCATCATTAACAATGCCTTTGTTGTTATTTTTTGCAGCATAATGGCTATTGTTATTGTACCAACCTTTATTTTGATTGTTGTTATTGTTGGTATTGTTGTTGTTGGAGTTAGAGTTGTTCTTATTTTCCTTGTACAATTTCAGCTCTCCACTCTTAATCAACACTTCTTCCATTGTAATTTCGTTATCAATCAAATCTTGGAAGGTTTTAGGACATTGCATCCTTAGTCTATAATTTAATTCGCTGCTTAAACCGTTAATAAAGATATCCATTTTCTCTTTTTCCGGTACACTTCTTGGATATCGAGCAAATGCAGTCCTCCATCTTTGCAAGAATGTAAGGAAGGCTTCTCCATCTTGTTGCTTCATGTTACATAACGTTATCATTGTGACCTCATGTTTGATGTTATAGGAGTAATGAGTCACGAATTTAGAAGCTAATTCTTCAAAGGTTTTGATGCCAGATGGTAGTTTTGAAAACCAATCCATGGCTATTCTTCCCAAGCTTCTTGGGAATAGTCTCATTAAATAGGTTGTATCATGCATGAATTCAAGACTCAATGCACAAAACCCCCGAAGATGATCATGTGGGTCAGATGTTCCTTCATACCTATCATATTTAGGAAATGTTACATTAATGGGAAAAGGCACCATGACCAAACTCTTATCGAATGGAAAAGGACATAATGTTTCAATAGAGAAAGGCTTAGGAGCCCCATTTTGTTTCAAACTATCGATTTCCATTTGTAATGCCTTGAATTGTTCCCTTATTGCTTCCATAGGGTCTTCTATTTCCTTGGGCTTTAGTTGTTCTATGTCAAAATCTTTAGGTAGCTTTACCCCATTTGTATCAAGTCCATGAAGTGTTTTTCTTTATCCATAAGCATGGTCTTTTTCATTAGTTCTATGAAATAAGGACATTGTCTTGCCTCTAACTCTCTTTCATATGTGGCTTCTTCTGCAGTTGGGGGTAGGTTTGCATTATGAAGAGGAGGTAAGTTGTTGCCTTGTGAATTTGCTTCTTGGGAATTAGGATCTCTTCCTCCATTATTAGAATTTCCTTGATTGTTGTTAGGATCCATTCCCCCATTCATGTTGTTTCCTTGGTTGTTAGGATCGGTATTTCCTAGGGTGCCGCTAAACATCTTGTTAGTGTCCTTTGCCTTAGCGAGTTTTTCAATCACTCATGAAGTAATGAAAGTGTCCTCCAGAAATGGGAGCTCTTCTCATTTGTAGGTCCCGTCTGTTTGTAATGTTTTCTTTATAGAGTGTGATCTTGTAAGAATAGGCATGAACAAACTTTAAAGGTATGTTGACTTCTTCTTTTGATAAGCTAGTTTTTTGGAATAAGGTAAAGGTTTTTGATCAATTTTAAATGATTTAGAATCTTAATGATGTTTTGATCAATAACTTTGGAATATCTTGTTTGAAAATATAAAAAAAATCTCAACACACACATCAATTTGGTACCATATCCCTAGAATGCTCTAATGTGTGTATTTTTTAACATTTTCACAGGTTGAAACACAAGAATAGCTTCCACGCAATCTACCTAGCACATAATTGGTTCATAAACATGGCTCTAATAGGTAGTTTTGCTATTTTACCATTATGTAGTAAGTTTTCCATTCAAAATAGATCTTAGCCGTTCATCCCCCAAGTATGTTAAGGGGCTTCCCACACGCACCAAAGCACGATTTTGCACAATCTGTTAAGACTACTAGAGGAAGTTCGAAAGAGCTAAAATCCTTTTGTCATGCACCCCATTAAGGATACACGCATTTCTTTTTATAGTGGGTCAGATTCTCACGGCAAAAGCAAGTGTATCCCACTTTGGGCTGTCCCTCTCACCAGCCCTTTTAAGGCAATCTCGGGAGGTGAGCCCACTAAGTTTTAAACATGTTCATTTGAAAGCATGAAAAGTGGATTTGGTAGAGCAAGTTTGGGAATTTGATTCACTCAAAGAGTGAAGAGCATATCCCTATTGCTTTTCCCTTATCCCAAACACTCACAATCAATTTGGTTCTTTTTCAACCCCGTGACAAAGGGGTTCTTAGAATTGAAATGTTTGTTCTTTTCCTTTTATGATTAAACTATGTTTTGAACTTTGAAAATGCCACAATTTAAGGGAAGTTTGCAAGCTTGATGAGAGAAATACCTCAAACAATGCTAGCAAAGGCTAGGCACATTTTTAAGTAGTAGATTTTCTCATTTTCTCTCCAAATCCTTCCTTTACCTTAATGAAACGTTCCCTCCACCAGAAAATTAGTCGGCACAAATAAACAAAGTGAGGAGAAACCAAAATCAATGCTTAGAATGCTACAATTTTGATTATGCTTTTTTTTATGCCTTCTTTTTCTTCAAAATTTGCAAAATTTTTACAAACTTAGGGACTAAACTCCCAATTTAATGATACGTATTTTTGTTTGTAAGCATCTACAATAGCAATGTATTTAGCATATAACTCTACATCCCTTTCTAAGTCATTGTTGAGAACAAAGGTGGTGTGTACTCGGTTTTCCTTTCTTATCCTCTTAGCGATCAATTTCTCCTCTAAGTTATGCCTTCTCTCTAATTTTTAAACTTTCTTATGATAGACCATACTCCTGAGACAAGAAAAAAAATGGACGTGAAGTCAGAATACAGTCATTATTTTAACACTTTTGATAAAATATAAAAGTACAGCCACGCGACATTGTCCAGACTGTACACGAGATCTAATTTAACAAAGACATGATTACTTTAACCACGAGCGTCACCTTGAGGGGCTCAAGTGAGATTAAAATAACCAGGTGCGATATCAAATTTTACCTACGCATGAAATCTTTACCAGACGCGACAACAGTCATTATTTTGATAAAATATAAAAGTGCAGCCAGGCGACATTGTCTACACTATACGCGAGATCTAATTTGGCAAAGACGTGATTACTTTAACCATGAGCATCACCTTGCGGGGCTCAAGCAAGATTAAAATAACCAGGTGCGATATCAAATCTTATCTACGCGTAAAATATTTACTAGACGCGACAAACTAATGTAGAAAAGTGATATCTAATTTATCAAAGGCGACATTTCAAATGACAATAGAAAAAAATTAAATCGATAAAGTAGAGTACTCCCTTCACACTAGATGTAAAATGATTCCTCGGCCGCGGCTTTTTAAGTCTAATTAAGTGACATTTAAATGACCAAAGGCATCAATCCTTTATCCAAAACGTGAGAGTTTAATTTTTGAACGCATGATTTCTTTCACAAAAGCGTGATTCTGCAGGCTAAAACACGTAAGAGTTCAGACTGTAGGCGATATTTTAATTTGGCATCCACGACATTTCTTTGCTTTAGGCGTGACTTCTTTACTGGCAGGCATGATTTCTTCTCTGTAACCTGTAAACAACAAGCAAATTCATGCAATTCTAGCCTAAATTTTGTAAATAACGTGAAAATAATGATGAATTTGAGGCCTAGGGCCCCACGGTGGGTGCCATTTGTGTGTGAGTGATTTACACCTTCATGAAATAACAAGATTTAAAAGACAATTACACTATTCAAAGAAAACTAATCTAAATAATGCACAATTAATCTAAATATCTCATGGATCTCTAAAATAAAGTGGTAAATGAGGCTCTCAGCTATGATCCTCACTAGTGACACTCTAAGGATGAGATTTAAGCTATATGATATGCAAATTTAGATCTATTCTATCAAATTCTAGCTCTATTTGATGAACAATCTACTATGATCAAAGCAATTTAAGCTAATTAGCAATGACAAATGATAAGTGAGTGATGTGGATGCAAATTGTCAAAGCTTTGCTACAATTCAAAGATATGGAGTGGATGAATTATGCTTCTAAATGCCTTCAATATATAAGATTTTCCCAAGGGTAGGGGGTAGAGTGAGATAACCATGGTTATGCTTGGGTAAGGTCAATTGACTTTGCTTTGTCCATAAATGGGGGGACAAGGAGGGGACAATCATTTAAATGGTTTCAAAAGGCTGGACCATTTCAACAAAAGTGAGTGATTTATGTCCATTTTGTCTCCTTTTTGCTTTGTTGAGGGAAATTAGTATTTATTTATTAATTAAAGTAATTAAATTTAGCCATGAAGGGTAAGATGTTCATTTTGATTTTTCATTTCAACAACTATGTCATTAATTGAATTTAATCAATTTCGTAGCATTTTTCCCCTTTTCAAGCTTTATTTAATCATTTAATTGAATTTTCCTTTGATTTGAATTGCCTTTGTTCCATTTATTGATTTTTCGTGCTATTTTGATGATTTGATTGCACCTTTTGATTGATTTAAGCCTTTTGGCCAATTTTCCATGTCTACACCACCTCATCAAGAGCGGCTTCCAAAGGCAAAGATTAGGGGACCAAAACTAATCCCTCTAGTGCCAAGGTACCAAACATTAAAAATTTGCAAAGAAATAATGTAAGTTCTCCTTCTCCTTTACTTGATATAGTTGAATTTTTTAAATCCTCCACCATATCAATTTCTCCTACCAAATATTTAAAATTGAACCTAAAAGAGTTAGATAAATTAATCAAGTACGTTAGAGGACAACCAAGTCAACAAACTCAAGCTATCCAATTACTAGTAGGAGAAATAATAACCTCACAAGAATCCCCTATTTTTGTCTCTAACGCAACTTCGAACCAACTAGAAGACTCTAACCCTCCCCATATTTTAGAAACTGATGGAGAAGATAGGTAACCAAGTCCCTTCAACATATCTCTACTCCTTAATGGCCAAAATTTAAGCAACTGAATTATAGACTCAGGTGCGTCAAATAATATCATGCCCTCATCAGTTGCCAAAGCCTGAGGTTTAACCCTCACTAAAACATTTGGGAGATGTTATTCTATGGATGGGAAACATGTTCCACTGATGGGCCAAGTGAAATATTCTCAAGTAGTCCTGGTTGTGTGCCCCAATAAAAGAGTGAAGTTAACTATCCTAGATGTAGACATCCCAACCAGTTACAATATGTTTCTTAGTCAAACTTTCTGCAAAAGTATGGGTGGAGAAATTAGAATGGATTGGTTAGAGGATATTATATAAGTGGGAAAGAAGAAAGTAAAACTTGAACCAAAACCCAAAAACAAATATATATTTTTTCCTTCAGATGATCCTATGACCCAGATACTCTATGAAGAATGCCAGTTTGTTAATTACGTTATCCTCCTTGGAGAAAATGATGAGGTCAATGTTGAAAGTTCAAAGAAAGGGGAAGAACTGTGGAATATGGAGTTCGATGGGAGCTATTCGAACTTAGGTTCAAGTGATGGAGTGGTACTTATATCCGCTAAAGGATATTGTATACCTTTTTCATTCAAGTTGGATTTTAAGAATACAAACAATACCGCTGAGTATGAAGACTTGTTATTGGGACTACAAGAAGTAAAGCACAAGGGAGTGAAGATGCTAGTTGTGAGAGGTGATGCATAACTAATGGTGAAGCAAGTAAGAGATCTATTTTTCATAAAAAATAAAAGGCTCAGACATTATAAGAACCTGGTTTGGGATAAGATTGAATCCTTTGATACTTTCTCTATCAAGTCCATTCCCCAGAGTAAGAACACCCGAGTAAATTCTTTGTTGGTATCTGCTTCGTTACTCTTGCCTCACCCTGATTTCAAGATAGATACTTATAGGGTAGAGATGATTTATAGGCCAAGTGTCCTAGATAATGTATAATATTGGCAGATATTTGATGGTGATCCTCAAATTAAGGACTTCTTGGCGTGTGCTTAGGGTTTTTCCATACTATACTTTGAACGTTCAGACAATTAATGCAAGGATATTTGTACAGATTCTAAAGTTGGTGATGATGTGATACAATTGAAGGGAAATAAAACTCCTACAGTTCTAATTTCATTAGAACATTTTTTCTCTAGAAAAGATGATAGCCCATCTAAAGAAAGAATTTCACACTTTGAGACTCTATGAGAATATGAAAAAATTAATGTTGGAAGTGAAAAAGAGCCTAAATGTGTTTTAGTCTACAGATCTTGTGCCCCAAAAGAAAGAGATAAGTTGAAGGAATTATTGTTTAATTATAAATATGTATTTTCCTGGGGTTATGATGACCTAAGTTTTTATATAAATGGTCAGTTCAAACATCATATTCCTTTGAAATCTGATGTGATACCTTTCAGAAAGAATCCCATGAACTACAATCCCAAAGTGTCATAATCCATACTCAAGGAGGTCGAAAAGATGTTAAAAGTAAGGATTATATATCCTATCCATCATTGCTCATGGATAGAGAATATTGTACATGTAAGGAAAAAGAATGGAGAGATAAGGATTTGCGTCGATTTTTGAAATTTTGAATCAGGCTATTCTGAAAGACAATTATGCCTTGCCTATGATGGAACATGTACTTCATATGGTGACTGGGTTTGAGATGATGTCTATGTTAGATGGATTCTCATGGTATAATCAAATAAGTGTGGCAGAGGAAGACCAACACAAAACTACTTTTATAACACCATGGGGTACTTGTGCCTATAACAAAATGTCATTTGGGTTAATCAATGCAAGAGCCACTTTCCAAAGGGCCATGAACTCCTCTTTTAGAGACTTAAGGAATAATATTATTGTGGTCTATCTAGATGACCTAACAGTATTCTCCAAGAGAAGAAAAAATCATTTGAGGGACTTTAAGGTAGTGCTACAGAGGTGTCAGGAACATGGCATATCATTGAATTCGAAGAAATCAATTTTCTTTGTTTAAGAAGGAAAACTCCTGGGCCACATTGTCTCAAAGAAAGGAATCACAGTAGCTCTATACAGAGTGAAAGTCATTTAACAACTCAACTTTCCCTCCAGTAGAAGTGGAGTAAAATATTTTTTTGGTCAGATAAATTTCTTGAGAGCCTTCATCCTAGAGCTCTTAGAAATAACAAAGCATATCATAGACATGATGAGCGAGAAACAACCTTTTAAATGGAAAGAAGAGTGGCGGAAAGATTTTAATGATATTAAATCTACTATAGCTCAAGCTCCAACCTTAACCAATCCATATTTTAGAAAAGGTTTTATTATTTATTGTTATGCCTCTGAACATACTCTCTCTAGTATCTTGACTCAAAAGAATGAGAATGGAGAGGAAGCACCAATTGCATTCATGAGTACTCCATTGAAGAAACACGCACTCAAATATTCACCTATGGAAAAATAAGATTTCTTTGTAGTTAAAGCGGTAAAGCATTTTAGATATTATATTCTCCACTCACATTCAATTGTATATGTACCTGAAATGATAGTCAAGAGCATTTGGACACAGCAAGAAGTAGGGATGAACACAAAAGCAACATGGATAGCCAATATCCAGGACTATAATATGACAATCAAACCAACTAAGTTAGTACAGGGATGTGGTCTATGTAAGTTAATAGAAGTGAATGGAAGTTCATCGTAAATAGACACAGAGGAATTGTTTGTGACCCTATTAGTAAGTATGATGGATTCCTAGTTCTCAAATGTAGCCTATTATCTTACCTATGGAGAATGTTCGAAACACCTAACTTCATGAAAAAAATGTGATTTGAGGCTCAAAGAGTCTAAATATGTAATTTCACAAGGTGTCTCATATAAAAGGGGTATTGATGGAACCTTCTTAAGATGTGTGGATGAAATTTAGTAGAATTAACTTTTAAAGACATTCCATGAAGATGTATGCAAATGATACTTTTCATCAACCGTCACATCTTTCAAATCCTTAGGAATTGTTTTTATTGGCCTGACATGTTCAAGGACACCTACTTCTACGTCAGAAACTATGAAAAATGTAAGCTCTTTGTTGTAAAGCCACAATTAGTGGTGTTACCTTTAAAACAAGTAGTGATGGATGGACCCTTTAAGCAATGGGGTTTGGATTTTATAGGTCCACTAAATCCACACTCCAGTGTAGGAAACATGTATATTATGACCACAATGCACTACTTCACAAAGTGGATAGAGGCAATCCCTACTAAGAAGACCAATTCTCAAGTGATTTGTGATTCTCTGAAGGATTGTATACTTTTTCATTTCGGGGTACCTCAGAAGATTATTGCAGATAATGCTACTTATTTTTCATTTGAAGAGTTGACCATGTTTTTTTATGAATGCA
This sequence comes from Chamaecyparis obtusa, assembly GCA_027943335.1. Classification (NCBI taxonomy): domain Eukaryota; kingdom Viridiplantae; phylum Streptophyta; class Pinopsida; order Cupressales; family Cupressaceae; genus Chamaecyparis; species Chamaecyparis obtusa. The sequence continues at coordinate 495,743 of BSBK01000344.1, read as the reverse complement.
AAATTTATTTGGCACATTCGATTAATTCCCTCAGGGTAACATGTAGGAAGAATTGAGCAAAAAGAACCTGGTTATGATCATGAAGAAGTTGGTGGATGAAAATTCTCAGAACTGACACAAGAAGTTGTATGAAGCCATGTGGGCTGACAGGATAACTCCTAAAAGAGCAATAGGAATATCTCTATTTAAACTTGTGTATGGAGTTAGCACACAAGTATCTCTGCCTTCAGAATTGTCTACTTCTATATTGCAATTTGTTATAGAGGACAACATCTTTCAAATTTCTTTGGAGAAAAGGGTGATGTACTTGAACAAACTGGAGGAGGAGATAGATAAATTAGCAGATTGAATTACAGAGCATCAAATGAAGGTCAAGTAGATTTTTGATATGAAAGCAAGGCCTCCAAAAATTTTAGAGGGAGATGAAGTTTTGTTATGGGATAAGAGAAAAGAACCAAAAGGAGCTCATGCAAAGTTTGAGTCTCTATGGAAAGTACCCTTAAAGATTCAGGAAGTCATTGGATTGAATGCTTTCCATTTGGCATACCCTGATGGAATGATCTTGTCGTTCACTTAAAAAGGACAAGATCTGAAATTATACAAACTTCGATGTCTTTCTCAAGGTTTTCTTTGTACATATTAGTCTAGTTGTTTTCTTATTTTCTTTTTTTTTGGTGTGTGTTTGGTTTGTCCCCCTAGTCTTAGTTTGCAAAACCAGAAAGTTTAGGTTCTCTATGTTCCCTAAAACATAGTCCCATGTCAGAGCCAATGTTAGTTCTCATTTCAAAGTTTCCCTAATTTATTGATTGAATACCTTCCCCTGCTTTTGATTTTTTCATCTCACTCCAAAAATTTGGATGTCTTCAATACCCTTAATTTAGTCGATCCCCTCCCCTCCTTTCTTATTTGTTGTCTTGCATGTGTCATTCTTGTGTATTTCATGTAGGTTCGAGTTATGCACTAGGTCTTTGTTCCAAATGTTAAAGTATTTTGAACTCATGAACCATTGTGAACTGATTGAACCACTTTGTACCAAGTTGTAGGAGGTTCAAACAAGTTCAGCTAAGTTTAAAGTAGATTGTAAGGTGTTCAAAGGTGGACCCCATGTACAGATTATATCAAGTACCTCTCTACCTCATGGAACTATTTTGTACTTAGTTCAAGGCAGTTCAATAAATTTTTCCAAATTTTAAAGTACAACAACATAATTCAGTGACAAGAAATAAGGAGGAATGGATTGAATTAATTATAGTACGACAATATTAAATTTGAGCGCTTGGAAAATAATGTACTTGGTAGCATGATGAAAGCAAAAAGGAATCATCATGAGTGTGGAAATCATGACATGGTAAGGCTGAAGGTAGGATGTGATAAATATTAACTACCCCTACGACAATATTGTCAAATCAAAATCTCTTACCGCATGCAAATCTTTCCATAATTAACCCTTAGGATATGTTTCTTTTTATCTATGAGTTTAAGAGTGTTATATAATGATGAGGGATTAGTAATATTTATTTTTAAGTGTGAATTACAAATGCTTAGCCAAATAAGTGTGAAGGAATGTTCATTGTGTCTACAAGTTCAAGGTAAAAAATGATAACCTTTTCCTATCTGTGTCATTGGAATTTATTTTACATAAAGTAGCTTGAAGGGTTGTTGTTCGTCTAAAAAAAGAATTAAGAGATCCACCTTGCATTTCTTTGGTAATTTCACGAGTATGAATTGCAAAGGTCCCATTATAAGTGACACTGACTTGAAAGGGGTATACATAGAAAGGATAAATGATAGGGTTTTCAACCAGTTAGCCAAGCATTTTTCTCTTGAAATCATGTCGAGTCATCTGTTACAAGCTACAACTTTTCCACCTCGATTGTGAGATCTAAAATAATCCAAGAATGCATAAACCACTACAACATTAAGGCTAAATGCATCAAGAAAAATAGTGGTGAAACTCTAATCCCTGTCAATAGAGAGACAATAATGAATGTGTTAAAAATCCTTGAACATGATTTTTTAGAATTCACCCCAACCCAATCCCTGGCCAAGTTCAATGAACTGGCTGAAAAACATCTGTATGCAAATTAGATGTCTAATAACTAGAGATGATAAATTAACTATTTAAAGGCAATAAATCAATCTAATGCAACACAATGAAGAATACAAAGTAACTATAAAATGATGAAACTAAATTAATTACCTTCTCCTACCATGTAGCTTGTCTCCATTGTCCTTGTAGCCTTGATTTCTTGAAGAGGTTGAGCTCTCAGATTTCCAAATGAAGCCTTCTCCCAAGATGCTACCAAAGTGTGGAGATTTTATGAAATGAGTGCACAATAGCTTATGCAATCTAATGGATGGAATGCAAATAAAATGATGATAATATGGATTGATTGCTCTTAGAATGCTTGGATGCTTGGATGCTTGATTGCATGAATGCTTGAATGCCTATTACAAAATACCTATTAGCTCACAAAGGGGAAATGAGGCTCCTTTTATAGAGTTTTGGAGGATCTAGGCCTAGGTGGCACAATCCTATGGTTGAGAATGAAAGGTGGAAGATCCTAGGGCTAGGATTGACTTGGTTGAAGGAGTTGAGAGAAAGGGGGATGTAGTTGGAATGTGAGAGGAAGAATAGGGATGATGTTCCTCTCACATTGACATGGAAGAGAACAAGGTGGAAGGGAAAGACACATGTCAAGTGTCTCACAAAGACCAAAGAGAGAAAGGGGGAGAGACCTTTTCCTCATGAGGACTCTTTGCACAAGTGTCCTATGAGTCACCTTTGACCCTTAGAGGTGGCTTGAGAAGCCCCTTAGGAATAGAGAATGTCTCTTGACTTGGTTGTTGAGAGGACATGTGGTCATGAGACTAAGTCTTATGAGGCCACATAGCCCTTAAGAATAGGACATGTGTGGGTGAGGATAATTACTAATAAATAATTACTAATAAATAATTAATAATAATTATTTATTTTAGCCAGAGTGATGTGTCAAGTGACTAGGTAGGTGAGGTGGACTAGGGGACTTAGTCATATTTAGGTGATTGTGTATTTAAATAAATCACTTTAATAAGACTAATTAGAAGACTTAGGATAGAGGAATAGACTATAGTGAATTTACTAAATAAATTGAATAATTTATTTAACAAATAAAGGAATAATTATTAATTAAATAATAAATATTTAATTAATTTATCAAGTCAATATCAATTAAATAATAAATATTTAATTAATTAATGAAGCCATTTTTAAGTGTATACATTTTGCCCCTCTTTGAAATAATGTGCGTGCCACATTGTTTCAAAGAAATTTCAAGTATTTTGCCCCTACCCCAAACAATGTCTGGAATAACCTAAGCATGCCCCCTCGAGAGATTGATTAACAAAAAATATGATTTTGATTTATTTATTTATTAATTATTATTATTATTTTTATTTTTCTTGGATAATCAATCTCACAAAAGAAATAGGAGAAAAGATGGGTGAAAATGGGGTGAAATGGAATAAAAATGAGAGGTAGGGTTCACACACCAAGCACATAGGGTCCACAGGCTATAAATAGGGCTAAGGGGTCCACAATAAGCTCATTGTGCACACTTGTAATTTGGAGATCAAAGCATGAGAGAGATAAGAGCAGAGCCGCTAGGATGCCATTTCTGCTGTCAGATCACCACTTTGAGAGGGTCAGACGCTTCCAGTAACCACCCAATTCGAGTGAACCGGTAGGTGACTCGATCCTGCTTTGTGATTTCATGATTTGATGCATGTTAGAATAGAATTTTAGCATGTTTAGTGTAGATTGAATGATAGAAATAGATTAGAAATATTTTTTTCCTTGAGCCGGAAGTGAATGCGCCATTGCGGCACATGAATGCACAACAAATAGGGATGTTTGTGCAGAAACTCACAATTTCCATGCATTCATTTAGGGAAATGGTGCATGTATGTTAGGGTCATTGTTTTGTGGCACAAATGTTGTGTAAAAGTGCACATTCTTTATTTTGGCGCATTGGTGATGATTTGTTGCGCAAATGTGCAATAAAATTGCGCATATATGATTTCCAGCGCAAATGTAAAAAGTTATGGCGCATGCATGTTTCTATGTTGTGCATTGGTTTGATGGATAGAATTTGGTCAAATTAGAAAGTCAAATAGGTCAAACTAGATGTTGATAAGCCGATTGGATCCATCGGCAGTTAAATTTGATCGATTAGGTCAAGATAGGCAACATTGTAGCATGGTTGCTAGTTAACTAGTCTTGAGACTAGATGATTGATAAAATCAGCTATTTAAAACATGTGATAGAACATGTTTGTAGTTTATATAATAGGATAGATAGATGTTGTAGATCAGTTTATCAAAATCTAATAGGTTGATGTTATTTGATTTGTATAGGAGGACATTATTGATATTCTGATGTCATGGGAGAAATATCCCATCACACAGAATCTGAGACCAGTACTGTCAGAGACGGACAGACTATTGATTGGTGCATCTGGTCTTTATCATGTTATTTACATGCCTGAGATTAGGGAAAACTGGAGTATGATGATGGCATTAGCAGAGAGATGGCACTCAGAGATGAGTACCTTTCATCTTTCGATAGGGGAGATGATAGTTACAATAGAGGATGTATATCGCATCCTCTGGCTTCCTATTACAGGAGAGTTAGTACATTATGATCGACACGGTGGACTGACGAAGTGTAGAGCCATCTTTGGAGATGATGAGATTGAGGAGGGGGAGATTAGATGGGATGATATGGTGGATTTATATGAGCCTTTACCAGTGGTACTAGCTAGAGCGATTGGGGGTTTCATTTGCCCTGATCGTAGATCACATGGATTTTCAATTGGATGGGGCCGCACATTACAGTGGATGATGGAGGGGACCCAATTTGCTTGAGGTGTGTGTTTATTAGCACATATGTATCATGATTTGCATCAGGTGATGTACCATAGGGGTGCATCATTATCAGCAGGGGTCACATTGCTTCATGTATGGGCATGGGAGCATGTTGTAGTTATGAGACCAGTGGCGATCAGATTCTGGGGTGCAGGATAGCCCTACATACATTTATACTCCTTAGTTTTGTCGCAGGAAAAATTGGGACATTTAGCGTACTGGCATTATACTTTTGATACACTGGATATAGTGACATGGAGACCCTACCTCATTTGTGAGCCATGGGATGATGAGAGACAGCTAGGATTTTGTTTTGAGTCATGATGGCTTATAGGGTGGATGCCCTTTGTTTTAGAGAGACAGTTGGTTAGCTGGGTTCTGCGCTAGTTTGGCAAGATCTAGGGCATGCCCCAGGGTGTGACAAAGTTCATCAGGACTCATCAGGAGAGATGGGACTAGGGACCTATGGCATCCTTTGATATGGCCTGATAGGAGTTTTTGGACATGCTATTTCAGGCATGGACCATGAGGTAGATAGTGGTAGACCCTGGGATGATTGTAGATCTTGAGCAGTTCTTAAGAGATTTTCCTATACCACACTTGACAGATCCAGTAGCTAGGCCACTAGAGAGAGATCCAACAGATAGACATCATGAGAGATGCCAAGGGAGAGATAGGCAAGGATGAGGGAGAGGTGATGGCAGTGATGGTGGAGGAGATGGTGGAGGAAATGGTGGTGATGGAGGAGATGGAGGGAGAGGTGATAGGGTTGGTCCTCAAATGAGAGGAGGTGGCGTTAGATAGAGGGGAGGGATGCCACCCCCAGCTAGACATGGATAGAGATAGCCAGCTATAGGAGCTCCACTATAGGTTCCAGTAGCACATGCACAAATACCAGCTACCCCAGTATAGGGACCAATTGTACTGGTACAGGATGAGGTAGATGTGTTATTAGCTTAGGGTGGTGTGGTACAGGGTGGATAGATCCCTAATGACATACAGGATGAGTAGGATGCTGAGATGCTAGATGTGGGGGCATAGGATGAGCAGGCTGAGATGGACATCAGGGGACAGGATCCCTATCTACAGAGAGATGGTGCTGAGGAGGAGCCAGATATTGATTCACTACTAGTTTGACTAGCAATTTCACAGGTACAGGCAAATCAAGTTCCTGGTCTTGACAGACAGATAGAGAGGATGGATAGGTAGATGGGAGTGTTGAGACATGAGCAAGATGTAGTGCTTGAGAGACTCAAGGAGTCAGAGATGTTACTAGATGAGCTACAGCTCACAGAGGATTTGGGTCCTCATGGAGATAGCATTAGAGCCATGATACATGCTGGGAAGGAGATATCCTACTGGTGAGAGGCTTATAGATAGGTGGTCCCAAGGGATCAGTGGATTGGGAGTTATAGGGAGAGCTTAGTGGCTATCAAGATGGTAGTTTGTGATAGAGGGGCACCAGCTGGTGCAGGGGGTGTATCATCACATCCTCCTAGAGCACCAACAAGTTTAGGAGATCAAGGTGGATCCTCAGCATCAGGTAGTTCAACAGCACAAGGCCACATTGTATCCCGTAGATAATGACAGATAGAGTCTGGAGGCAGTGGTTCATAGATTTTGAGAGATCATTGTATACACTGTTGTACCATTATGTTTCATTGTATCATTATATTTTGACTTGATGGACACAGACATTGGATACATTGTTATTGATTTATATCATTGGACTTTTGGATAGTTTTGTTGTTTTATGGACTCTATATGATTGTTTCTATATTTACAGTGATGCATTTCTATCATGATTTGCTTTGTTGATTTATATATATGTACGTACTGACATATGCAGGATGTGATGATTTACTTTAATATGCATAGAATGTATGTTGATTCATTTTCTATGTAATGAATAATGGTTAATAATTATATGATGGTGATATAAATTCATGTCTTAAATGATTTTACTAATGCTATGTGATTATCAATGCAATGATGTGATTAACAATGTGGATAATGGATAAGGAATGGATACTAAATGAATGATATAACTGACGATTGAAAACACATATAATGGATAATAAATAAATGATATATAATGTGGATAATGGATAATAAATGAATGATATAATATGTGTATAATGGATAATGTACCTAAAATGATTGAATATAATAACTGATAACATGATAAAATGAGATGAAATGATAGCTATAATAAATGATCAAATTATATACAAATGAACACTCCTAATGAAGATAGCACATGTCTCTAAATGATTAAGTGCAAAATATTAAATGCAAAAAGTCTTAATATTTTTGGTTGTCCAAATGTCCTCAACTTAAATAACAATGTATCTGACACAAGAAGAATAGACTAAGAGAACAGATAACCTAATAAGAAAGGTAACCTATAAATCTCTATAAAAGGAGCACTGATATGTAAGTCATGAACTATTTAAATGAAATGCAATATGAAATGAGTCTATCCACAACTTTAGGTAACATCTTAGAACTTCATAATAACTGGAACTTGATTTTCATCATTGAGCTTGTTATGTTGCAAGAAAATGCAAGCATCATGGTATAATTAAACCAAGATGACCTGAGCACTTCTTGCATGGAGTTTAATATTGCAAACTTGACAAGCATCTAGGTATAATTGAACCAAGATGACCTGAGTTTCATTTGCATAACAAACAAGGAATATCCCCCCCTCCATCGGGGAACAAATATTTGAAGTCGAGGTATGTGCTGGTGTATCACCATAAATAGCATATGTAGAGAAACATGATTGGAATGTTGTAAATACTATTAAATGGATGAAGGCACTTATGTACAGACACCCCAATTATTTGTTCCTTCGACTTCATGGGAAAATATCCCACAAATAGCAATCAAAGAAAATACCATGCCCCATCATGGCTATCCTAATCAATGACATTTTAGAGTTTCAAACTCATGTCAAAGATATCATGGAATAGCATAGGAAACATGATAACAATGAAATCTAGATATGAATGCATAATTTACAACAAATCATTCTAACATGCCTGTCATGAATATACATTTCTTTTGCCAAAAAGATAGTGTAAGATATAGTGATCAGTTCAAGTGATGATGTATAGTCAAGATTCAATAGATAAATAGTCATGTTTCAAAGGATAGATCATAGATTCTAATTCATCATAAAGATATCATTGTGAAAGAACATTTGAGTGTGTTTGCTTTGTCTGGTGAAAATACTCCATTGTGTCCTCTAAGAGTCATGACTATCATAGATCCACTTCCTAAACTAGGTCGAGGACATGCCCCCAGCTAGGTGATGGACTGACTTATTATGGATGAAGAAAGACACAACAAGACTAGGATGAAGACCATGACAAATGATCAAGCTATGATGGGGTTTTATTATGGGTAGATACAAATGGATGGTGTATGAACTGGCCATTTTATTATGATATGTACATGGCGGGTATGGGGACTGACTAGCCATTTTATTGTGGATATATACAATGAACGGACACACTAGAAGAATCCTAAAAAATAGAGGAGCTAACTTGATACACATGACACCTATTTCCAGGTTTTCACCACATGCTTTTATTGCAGTTTTCTTTTGATTTTTTTATTTTTTTTTATTTTTATGATTTTTTTGTATTTACAAAATATATACATAGCCCTTGCATTGGGATTTCAAGGATAGAACTTCTTGAGATGGATACTATTAAGAGGTTCATCCAAAGGATCTCCCTTAGGTGTGGACAATTGATAAGCCCCAGAACCATAAACTACTATAACTACAAAAGGACCTAACCAATTGGGTTCAAACTTGCCCTTCTTTTCACGATGCAATTGATTCTTTGGATTTTCGCGAAGGACTAAGTCACCCAGCTGAAAGTCTTTGGTCTTTACCTTGCTATTATACTGACGAGACATACGCTATTGATAGACTTTCAAATGATCATAAGCTCTCTGACGGCATTCATCCAGTAGTTCTAGTTCAGTCAACCGTGCAACTCTATAGTCTTCATCAGGAATCAAATCTTTGAGAGTGACACGAAGTGAAGGCAACTCGACCTCAAGGGGTAGGACTGCTTCAAATCCATAGACAAGGGAGTATGGGGTGGCTCCAGTAGGAGTACAGATGGAGGTACGGTAAGCCCATAAGGCTAGATTTAGTTGGATATGCCAGTCACGGCTAGCATCATTGACAGTCTTTTGTAGGATTTTAACAATAGTTTTATTTGACGCCTCAGCTTGGTTGTTTCCTTGGGGATAGTATATGGTAGAATAGTTATGGGTAATATGGAATTTTGCACACAATTCATCCATGTCCTAATTTTGAAACTATTTTCCATGATCAATAATGAGATACATAGGTATACCATATCTACAAATGATATAGTTTAAGATAAACATGGATATTTGTTTCCCTGTGGTGGTAATTAATGGAACGGCCTCAATCCATTTAGTAAAGTATTCCATTGTAGTGAGAATCCATTTGTGACTATTGGAAGATGGAGGGTTGATAGTGCCCATGAGGTCAAGCCCCCACCGACTAAATGGCAAGGTAGTTGTAAAAGGATGTAACTCTTGTGCTGGAGCATGAATAAGGTTTCCATGTATTTGACATTTCTTACATGCCTTAGCAAAATGAAAGGAATCTATTTCCATGGTAGGCCAATAATAACCCATATGCATGAGTTTCTTAGCCAAAGAGGGACCACTCAAATGTGTCCCACAAATACCCTCATGTACATCTCGCAAGGCAGTTTGAGCTTCATCATGCTCAAGACATCAAAGGAGAGTACCGTTAAGACCTCGTCGATAAAGGGTATCAGATATTAGGACATAGTGGGAGGCTTGGTGGAGAAAATTTCATTTTTGATTGCAAGATAGGTCAGGGGGTAGGATGTCATTTTTTAGATAGGAATAAATATTTCCATAGATTAGGGAGTCATGTCCAATTAGATGACATATAATACTCGTATCAGGATCATCATATGCAGGACAAGTCAGGGATTCCACCAAGAACTCAAAACGGACCTTGGTATCTTCTGTATCAAACAAAGAAGTAATTGTTGCCATTGCATCGACAACCTTGTTATCATGCTGAGGAATCTACTCAAAAGTGATGACTGAGAAATGCTGTTTGAAGTCATCAACCATATGTTTATATGGTAATAACTTATCATCTTTAGTCTGATAATCATCATTAACCTGGTTTATAATCAACTAAGAATCCCCATAGATATTTATTTTAGTTACTTTCCATTGTAAAGCCATCTTTAACCCAATCAGCAAGGCTTCATATTCTACTACATTGTTGGTGCAAGGAAAGAGAAATTTGTAAGATTTCAGAATGGTGTATCCTTGTGGTGTGACAAAAAGAATACCAGCTCTTGAACCCTGTTGAGTATATGATCCATCAAAATATAGTTGCCAGGTTTGTGTAGATAAAGCCAAGATATGTGCATCAAGAAACTCTGTATGTATAGGTTGGTCATCTGTTAATGGAGCACCTACTAGATGATCTGCTATCACTTGACCTTTGATAGCTTTCATGTCTACATATTCAATATCAAATTCACTAAGTAGCATGACCCACTTAGCCAATCTGCCTGTCAGTGCTATTTTGCTTAATAGATACTTTAAAGGATCAATCTTTGCGATGAGCTGGATTGAGTGTGACAACATGTAATGTCACCACTTCTGTGATGCAAAAATAATGGCCAAACATGCTCTCTCTATAGGATAATAATTTAGCTCATAGTCCACTAGGGTGTGACTGATATAATAGATGGCTTTTTCTTTTCCTTCATGATCTTGTTGAGCTAGTAGAGCACCTAGTGAAACTGTCGTAGCTGAAATGTAGAGCAAGAGTGGCTTACCTGCAATTGGTGACATCAGAGTTGGAGGATTCACTAGATATTGCTTGATTTTATTGAAAGCCGCTTCACACTGATCATCCCATTGGAATAAGATATTTTTATGCAACAAATGTTGAAAAGGATGACTTCGATCTGCTAGTTGAGAAACAAATCTTTGAATGGATTGGAGACATCCCTGCAAGGATCTTAACTGACTGATGTTAGTGGGGGAAGTCATCTCTCATATTTCTTTAACTTTTTCTAAATCTACTTCAATTCCTTTGTCAGAGACAATGTACCCTAATAGTTTACCAAACGTGACGCCGAAGGCACATTTCTTTGGATTGAATCGAATCTGACACTTTTCCATCTGGGTGAATATTCTATCCAACACTCTCAAATGACTAGCTATGTCTTTGGATTTTTCTAAAATGTTGTCAACATAATCTTCCATAATGGTGTGCATCATATCATGAAAGATTGTGGTCATTTCTCTTTGGTAAGTTGCTCTAGCATTTTTGAGGCCAAAAGGCATCACATTCCAGCAGTATGTACCCCATGGACAAGTAAAAGCAATCTTTTCTTGGTCTTCTGGCGCAATCTTGATTTGGTTATAGCCAAAAAATCCATCCATTAATGATAACATCTCATGCCCAGCTGTCAAGTCAACAATAATGTCAATATTTGGCAAAGGAAAGTCATCTTTCAGACAAGCTTTATTAAGATCTTGAAAATCAATACAAATCTGGATAGACTTGTCTGATTTTGAGATGAGGACAATATTTGAAATCCACTCAGCATAATCAATAGCTCAAATGAATCCAACATCTAGGAGCTTCTTCAATTCCACTTTAACCATTAGTGCAATGTGGGGGTGCATCTTGCGGAGCTTCAGCTTAACTGGTTTTACACCTGGTCTGATAGATAAATGATGCATAATGAGATTTGGATCCAGGCCAGGCATATTAGCATAGGACCAAGCAAAGTTGATTTGTTTCTCTTTAAAAATTTTTGCAAAAGCTTCTTTCTCTGGTTCTGTCAAGGATGCTGCTACTTTGAGGATGCACAGATACTCTTCTGTTCCAATGTTAAGAGGTACTGTTGGTTCTATAAGAATAGAAGATTCCTCTTGATATAGATAGTTGGGAAGAGTGTCAATCCTTCCATTGTTAGGTGCCTCAGAGAGGTTTTCACCATCAGATGCATCATTTCTTTTTACTATTTTTGGATCTAATACTGCCACTGAGTGGTTTTCACCATTAGATCTATTGATTATTTTTATATTTTTATGACTGAAAGGATTGGAACTCTCACCAAAGTAGGCCATGTCATTTAGTTCTATCAGAAATCTTGACTTGTGATCTCCTGGTGGTAAATGATATCTAAATCTTGATTCCAAGATAGGCAATGATTGCATCATCATTATGAAATACATCAAGTTTTGGTGATCAAGAGAATCCCAATCGATAAGTTTGGGATGTACAAGGGGCATTGGATCATTCAAATTAGTTTCAAAGGTAGAGATGGTATTGATGGAAAATTTGTCAAGGTTTATGATGGTATCAGTGAGGTCTATTTCCATACTCTCATCCAATTCATCTATCACAAGATAACGCTCACTTCCCTCACGATCGACAAGAATAGTATTACGTGGGACTAATCCTAGTGAGTCACTCCTTGAACTCTCTCCCTCATGGTAATTGTTACTATAGTGATGGACAACATCAACTCCTATTTCGGTAGTACAATCAGATAATGAATCCCATTCATAATCATTTGAGTCAGAATCATCATTATCCCCAAGTCTATCAATGATTCCTTGTGCTATCCTTTGTTTCTCTGGATCCACATACATACCATTCTTTCTGAATTGCAAAGCAAGAGCTTTAGATATCTCATGAAAAGGTGTGATCTTTTCTTTTCCTTTTGGTTCTTTTGGTCCTTCTCCTTGTATCCTAATCCTATAGTGTCTCTTTGATAGTTTGGGTTTTGCAAGATCGGTTTGATAACACCTCTTTGTAACCCTATAGGTCCAGCACCTTGGTATCCCATCTTTTGTAACAAAGTATACCCTTTACCATAGACATCAGGTGATATATATTCATGTTTGATATCCTCTTCATTCTTCTATGACTTAAGAAAATGATCGGCATTACGCTCAGCTGCCTCTTTGGATATTGTGCCCCCACTTATAAATGTGTCATAAACAAGTGTGGAAGGGGGTTCTGATTGTTATTTAGTGATCAAAGATCTACCATATGATCTAGGAGATAAAGGTAACTCTGTGATGCAAAGAGCTTGACCTAAAGTGTATTCTCCCATACTTCTTTCTTTTATGTCTATCTTGATCCCATTTGATTTTGATGTTGATGCTATATTACTAGGATCAATGGGTGTAGTTGTAGAAGATCCAGTATGGTTATAAGGTATCAAAGAGTCAGATGTCTTCACAGAACTACAATACTAGAATAGATTAGTGTCTCCTTTGATAGTGACTTCCTAACCATTATGAGGGAATTTCAAGCATTGATGATAGGTTGATGGTACAGCTTGCATGGAATGAATCCATGGTCTTCCCAAGAGAATGTTATAAGCAAGATCCATGTCTAGGACTTGGCAAGGGACATCTTTGATTATAGGACCTACTCTGATTGGTAAAAAAATAGACCCCTTGGATGATTGTTCATGATTTTCTTCTTGGGATCAATAGCATTTTCAGAGAATCCCAATGCAAGGACTAGTTTCAATGTACAGATATTTAAACTAGCTCCTCCATCTATTAGTACTCATTTGATTTTGTGACTCTGGACAAGGACTTCGATATATAGGGGAGCATTATGAGGTTAGGTAATGGCTAAGTCATCATTCTCTGTAAAGGATAGGTAATGCGAGGTTGTTAAATGGCCCACCATAGCTTGAAATTGATCATGATCTAGATTTGTGGGTACTTGGGTTTCTAAAAGAGCTTTTTCAAGGATATCTTTGTGAGATGGGGATAGATGCAAAAGCTCTAAGATGGATATCTGGGTAGGTGTTTTCTTGAGTTGTTCCAAAAGGTTGTATTGGTTGGAAATATTCATTGTAGACTTTGGGACATAAACAGACTTGTTGTGAGGTGCATTTGGTTTAGACTAGACTCCTTGGAGAGTAACTTTGGATTGAGCACGAGTAATAACATGGACTGGGTGACTCTCTAATTTTCCTTTGATGGTAATGACATTGGCATAATACTTAGAAGGATGACATTCAAAAATGTTACCAACATATCGATAGGGAGTGGAATTATAATTAGCTTGATTGTCACTCATAGTATTGGAAGAACCTCCCTTTTCATGCTCAGGAAGTGGATCTTTGAAAGCTGTATGTGATTCATTTGAGGTATGTCCATCAACACTAATCTCATTGCTTTCAATTAGATCTTGAATTACATTTTTGAGCCTTTTCCAATCATTGGTTTTATGTCCTTCACCTCTATGAAATTCACAATAATCATGCTCATCCCACCAAGAAGGCTTCACTCTAGGTTTGAAATCTTTTGTGTCAAGAAGCATAATGAGTTTCTTTGTGATTAACTTTTGTAATGCTGATTCGAGAGATTCCCCTAAAGGAGTAAAGTTTCTTTGAGGTGACATGAAAGGAAATCATGGTTTAGATGAATCTTTATTGGTGTTTTTATTTGTGGATTGATTGCTGTAAGTACCTTGAGTAGCATTGGCCTGACTTGTGAGATTGAGAAGGGGTTGTGTTGGTTTGACATTACGATTATCAACAATCCCATCATTGACAATGTTTTTGTTTTTATTCCAGAATTTTGATTTGTCATTGTTATAATTGTTGGGATTGGAATTTGAGGATCCAGCATTGTCTTTAGAATAAAGTTTTATCTCACCTTTTCATACCATGGCTTCCTCAATCTTGATACCATTTTCTATGAGCTTATTGAAGCTTGGTGGACATTGCAATTGTAACCTATAACTCATTTCTGGTGTAAGGTTATGCACAAAGATATCCATCTTTTCTTGTTCAGGAATTGTTCGTGGATATTTGGTAAACAATTGACACCATCTTTGCAAAAAAGTAAGGGTTCTCCATTCTTTTAATGTGCATTGCAAAGATCAAGCATAGTGACTTCATGTTTGATGTTATATGAATAATGAGTCACAAATTTTTCAAGAAGCTCATTGAAAGATTTGATGCCTGGGGGTAGTTTGGAGAACCATTCTAGGGCTTGTCCTCCTAAACTTCATGGAAATAGTTGCATAAGATAAGTGTCATTGTGAGAAACTTCAATACAAGTAGCACAAAACTCATGAATGTGGTCTTGTGGATCCAAATTCCCTTTGTATTTGTCAAATTTTGGTACCTCAAAATGAGGAGGCAATGGAATCATTTCTAAGTTCTTATCAAAAGGATAAGGACATATATCATCCAAGGAATACTTCTTTGTTGATGATCCAGTTTGAATGTCATGGATTTGTTGTTGAAGCATCTGGATTTGTTGTAGAATAGGATCCAAAGATAACATGTTTCCTTGAGTGTTTTGGGAAACATTGTTGTGAGAAGCATTGTTTTGAGAAGCATGATTTTGGGAAGCATGGTTTTTCTAATCAGTTTGAGAAGCATCAGATGGTTGCTTGGTTTCTTTTGCTCCATGAGTATCTTGAGAACTACTAGGAATTTCTTGATTGGTTACAATAGTCGGTTCTCTAAGATGAGAAACATCAAAATCACTTGGTAACTTAGCTCCTTGTTGAGAAAGCATGAGGAAATACATCTCTCTATCCAAGCCTAAGAGTCTTTCCATGACATGATAAAATTGAGGATCTTGTGAAGCTTCCCTAAGTTCGTCATCGGCGGGTTCATCAGTGGATGTAAAAAGTGAAGTTTTCTTAGGAGCTTCAGGCCAAGGGTTTTCTTCATTACTTTTGTTTCTGTCCATTTTGTCTAGGGATTCTGAATCAACGAGTTGTTTTAGTTTCTGAGATCAAGTTTGAACCATAAAATGGGAAAATTGATTGTGGCATGTAAGATTGATGTTTGATGAAAAGATATGGAAAGTGATTAATAAAAAAAGATATTGAAAAGTGTTGAAAAATGATAAGACAACTTGATAAACTCTAAGTCAATAGGAGGTATAGATCTCACTATGATATGACAAAGGGAAATCAAGAGATAATAACCTAAGTAAGTTTGGTGTTTAAAGATGATATATCCTGATATGGTAAACTCACAAAGATCAAAATCTGATAGATAAGGTAATGTTTCAACACTAAATTGAGAATTTCAAAGATTGGAAGAAAATGATTTGATGATTCTTGATGAAGGAATGATGAAAAGTGATGAAAATGGTCAAACTAAAGATCAGAGGTCTGTGTAAATTGACTATTTTTATAGAATCTTACTAAGGACGAAAATGGGTATCTAAAAAAGTGATTTTGAAAATTGCAAAGTTTGTGGAAATGCTCACTCTTGTAAATGTGTAGGATAGATTGATAAATGCGCAACAAGATGAACCAGATGCACAACAAAATTTTACAGAGGCGAACTGGTAAAATAAAAAGCGCAGACAGTCTGAACAGATGCACAACAAATTTGATCAAATGCGCAGCAAGATGTGATATATGCACAAGTTCTGAAGTTTTGATATGATTTGAAATTTTTTTAGATTTTTCTGATGTTTTCTAGTTTTTTTAGCAAAATGAAAAATACATAAACACATGCACACAAGACAGAAATGATTTTAATCTAACTATGCTAATATGAATGCACAAACACACTTACAATCCTATGGTAGGCAAGGATGATATCTGTTGAATCCCCACTAGGATAATAAAATCCAGCCATGCAAATTCACAGCGAACAACCTAGGAACTTGGAGGCATGGGCTCCTCCTTACAGTGCACTCACTTCTCAGGCACACCAAGTTTCAAATTCAATGGGTCATTACTTCCCAAAGAACTGTTATCTCTACTATGAACCATGAGTATTGTGGGGTGTCTTCACGAGCTTGGGTGACTCCAGATAGAAGGTTTTTGGCCACTAAACGAAAGCTTTTAGTAAGGACATACGTTCAGGTGGTTGTGATCAAGTCATTTTCCCAATCAAGGGGGCTCTCCCAATCTTTTCAAAGCAAGGCTTTCACCTCTACTAAGGAAGACTTTAACGCACCACTGGGGTACTGGAGGAGATTTTGGTTGCCACAACGAATTCACACCTATCTAATGTGAGACTAATCACACTAGCATTTTTTATATACTAGTTTGGAAGGGCTTGGCTTTAGCCTGTTATCGATTGGGTCATTCCTTGGGGTGAGTACCTCTTTTCCCACCAAAGACCGCCCTCTAAAAATTATAATAGTTTCTCTTACACCTAAGGTCCATGAATGGTGAGGGGAGAGGATACGTTGTTATAATTTTGGGATTACAAATATGCTATTAAGCAAGACACAACAAACACTTGACCTATGCTAAAGAAAACACACAAAGCAAAAACATGTCTTATTTTAAGCCCAAACAAGATTATGGTTTATTTTGCAAACCCCTTGGCAATCTGCAATCAAACTGTTAGAAAAATTATTTTTAGAAATGGGGTCTTCAAGATTACATCCTGCAAAATAGCCTAAATACTACCAGAATGAACAGATACTTGTTAAAATGTTAGCTAAAAATCAAATCTAACAGAAAATAGAAATTTTACCATAGTAACAGACAAATGCACAGAACAGTAAAACAAACACGCAGTAATTATCAATCAATGCACAGAACAAATGTATGCGTAGAAGAATAATACTAATGCACAATGAGATGATGAATATGTGTAGCTATTTCAGATGCGGAGCAGGAAAATACATATGCGCAATAAAGTTGAACTAATGCACAGAAATATGATAGAAAGAAAAAAATGCATAAGAAAAATAGTGCCTGTGGTGTCAGAAAATGAATGTGCAACAGAAATGAATAGATGCATCAGAATCATGGATGAATGCACTAAAATATCCTGTAGAAAACTTTGCACATGGAAAACTAAAAACTAAAAGTGAAAAGCTCGGTTAGGCCCTCCTTCTAGCACCAAAAATGTATGCAAATTAGATGTCTAATAACTAGAGATGATAAATTAACTATTTAAAGGTAATAAATCAATCTAATGCAACACAATGAAGAATACAAAGTAACTATAAAATGATAAAACTAAATTAATTACCTTCACCTACCATGCAGCTTATCTCCATTGTCCTCCTAGCCTTGATTTCTTGAAGAGGTTGAGCTCTCAGATTTCCAAATGAAGCCTTCTCCCAAGATGCTACCAAATTGTGGAGATTTTATGAAATGAGTGCACAATAGCTTATGCAATCTAATGGATGGAATGCAAATGAAATGATGATAATATGGATTGATTGCTCTTAGAAAGCTTGGATGCTTGGATGCTTGATTGCTTGAATGCTTGAATGCCTATTACAAAATACCTATTAGCTCACAAAGGGGAAATGAGGCTCCTTTTATAGAGTTTTGGAGGATCTAGGCCTAGGTGGCACAATCCTACGGTTGAGAATGAAAGGTGGAAGATCCTAGGGCTAGGATTGACTTGGTTGAAGGAGTTGAGAGAAAGGGGGATGTAGTTGGAATGTGAGAGGAAGAATAGGGATGATGTTCCTCTCACATTGACATGGAAGAGAACAAGGTGGAAGGGAAAGACACATGTTAAGTGTCTCACAAAGACCAAAGAGAGAAAGGGGGAGAGACCTTTTCCTCATGAGGACTCTTTGCACAAGTGTCCTATGAGTCACCTTTGACCCTTAGAGGTGGCTTGAGAAGCCCCTTAGGAATAGGGAATGTCTCTTGACTTGGTTGTTGAGAGGACATGTGGTCATGAGACTAAGTCTTATGAGGCCACATAGCCCTTAAGAATAGGACATGTGTGGGTGAGGATAATTACTAATAAATAATTAATAATAATTATTTATTTTAGCCAAAGTGATGTGTCAAGTGACTAGGTAGGTGAGGTGGACTAGGGGACTTAGTCATATTTAGGTGATTGTGTATTTAAATAAATCACTTTAATAAGACTAATTAGAAGACTTAGGATAGAGGAATAGACTATAGTGAATTTACTAAATAAATTGAATAATTTATTTAACAAATAAAGGAATAATTATTAATTAAATAATAAATATTTAATTAATTTATCAAGTCAATATCAATTAAATAATAAATATTTAATTAATTAATGAAGCCATTTTTAAGTGTATACATTTTGCCCCTCTTTGAAATAATGTGCGTGCCACATTGTTTCAAAGAAATTTCAAGTATTTTGCCCCTACCCCAAACAATGTCAGGAATGACCTAAGCATGCCCCCTCGAGAGATTGATTAACAAAAAATATGATTTTGATTTATTTATTTATTTATTATTATTATTATTTTTTTTCTTGGATAATTAATCTCACGAAAGAAACAGGAGAAAAGATGGGTGAAAATGGGGTGAAATGGAATAAAAATGAGAGGTAGAGTTCACACACCAAGCACATAGGGTCCACAGGCTATAAATAGGGCTAAGGGGTCCACAATAAGCTCATTGTGCACACTTGTCATTTATAGATCGGAGCACAAGAGAGAGAAGAGAAAAGCCACCAGGATGTCATTTCTACTGTTAGATCACCGCTTTGAGAGGGTCAGACGCTTCCAGCAACCACCCGATTCGGGTGAATCGGTAGGTGACCTGATCTTGCTTTGTGATTTCATGATTTGATGCATGTTAGAATAGAAATTTAGCATGTTTAGGGTAGATTAAATGATAGAAAGAGATTAGAAATTTTTTTGTTCTTGAGCCGGAAATGAATGCGCCATTATGGTGCATGAATGCGCAACAAATAGGGATGTTTGCGCAGAAACTCACAATTTCCGTGCATTCATTTAGGGAAATGTTGCATGTATGTTAGGGTCATTGTTTTATGGCACAAATGTTGTGTAAAAGTGTGCATTGGTTAATTTGGCACATTGGTGATGATTTGTTGTGCAAATGTGCAATAAAATTGCGCATACATGATTTCCGGTGCAAATGTAAAAAGCTATGGCGCATGCATGTTTCTATGCTGCGCATTGGTTTGATGGATAGAATTTGGTCAAATTAGAAAGTCAAATAGGTCAAAATAGATGTTGATAAGCTGATTGGATCCATCAGCAGTTAAATTTGATCGATTAGGTCAAGATAGGCAACATTGTAGCATGGTTGCTAGTTAACCAGTCTTGAGACTAGATGATTGATAAAATCAGCTATTTAAAACATGTGATAGAACATGTTTGTAGTTGATATAATAGGATAGATAGATGTTGTAGATCAGTTTATCAAAATCTGATAGGTTGATGTTATTTGATTTGTATAGGAGGACATTATTGATATTCTAATGTTACAGGAGAAATATCCCGTCACACAGAATCTGAGACCAGCACTGTCAAAGACAGACATACTATTGATTGGTGCATCTGGCCTTTATCATGTTATTTACATGCCTGAGATTAGGGTGAACCAGAGTATGATGATGGCATTAGTAGAGAGATGGCACTCGAAGATGAGTACCTTTCATCTTCCGACAGGGAAGATGACAGTTACACTAGAGGATGTATATCGCATCCTTCGGCTTCCTATTACAGGAGCGTTAGTACATTATGATCAACACGATAGATTGACAAAGTGCAGAGCCATCTTTGGAGATGATGACATTGAGGAGGGGGAGATTAGATGGGATGATATGGTGGATTTGTATGAGCCTTTACCAGTGGTACTAGCTAGAGCGATTGGGGGTTTCATTTTCCCTGATTGTAGATCACATGGATTTTCAGTTGGATGGGGCCGCACATTATAGTGGATGATCAGTGAGTCTCTGTATTTCACTTTCTTTTGCTTGATATTGTTTAGTCATCAGTCTTCGGTCTTCAATAGCTAGATTTTTATCTTGTTCATCTTGTCTAGCATTGTTCATGATTTCCACCATTCTCACCATTTGAAATTCATGACCAATTTGGAGTGCTTTCACTTGCTTAGATAGATGCTAATTCTTTTCAGATAAATCAAAGATTATGCTTTCGGATCCATCAGAGATGCTTCCAGAGCTTGATCCAATATGATCAATTATTTCATCAATAGGTTCTTCATGATAACTTATTTCATTTAGCTAAATTGCAAGGTTCTTTCTTTCAACCAGTAATTTCTTCAGTTCTTCCTTGGCTTGTTTATACTATTCCATAAACATCTATATTTGTATTTTCTAATTCTCAATAGTCTTGTCAAGCTTGTATCTCTCCATGACTCAGATCTTTACCCTTCAGTGGTTAGACTATTCAATAAGAGAACTGAGCTCTGATACCAATTGTTAGAATTAGGAGAGATGGGTACTAAGAGGGGAGGGGTGAATCAGTGCCTTCAAAACTTTACTTACAAAACCTTTCAGATCTATAGCCGAATACTTGTGATAACCAATCAAAATAACTTGAATATAATTGTGTAAATCAATCATCTAGTTAACTTAAGAAAGTAAACAACATGAAATCAATATGACAATCACATAACACAAGTATTTTGGTAACGCAAAAACCCTTGTAAGAAGGTAAAAACTGCAGTGGGGATGACACCCACAAATTCTTCACTACTACAAATAGAAAAAGTTTGCCTGTTAAGGCTACAAGTTTTGATCACTTCTGGTGATCTTACCCTATTAGGAGTAACATGTTAGATCAGCTAGATCTACCTAGTTATGGGATTTAAACTACACTAATGAAGTGTGTACTCGGTTAAGAGATTTACATAAGACTGTTAAGTCTACTCTGTTAAGAGATTTATCAAAAACTCTATCACAATTGTCAGAAAGTAATAGGCAATTATCTGCTAGTTGACAACTCAATTATCTGAAACAGATCTATAAGTGCTCATCAAAATATCACCTTATCTATGATGGTTCTCTACTCTATTCTACTCGGTAGCCTTCTCTGATTCTGCTCAATCTGATATCCTCTCTGCTCTGTTCTACTCGGTAAACTGATTGTCTTGAAGATAGGCAATTTCTTCAAGTTCTTCATGATTCATATATATTAGTTCACCAGCCTCATAAAATGGTGCGAACATACAAAAATATATAGTGTTTTGTTTTTGCCACCTTAGCAACAATTAGGTTACAAGAATAATCATAACCTTAAGATCTATGGTGCAAAATAACCTAGATCAACTATTACAAAGAATATAAACATTACATTTAATGAGTATGTTTTACAATAAATGCTCCTCGATCTTGGTAAACCATTTTACGATTTGTTGTAATCATTTGCATAGAAGAATGTGCCATTTTAGATTACTATGCCATTTTCTATGATCATCGATAAACACTGTAGAATCTTCTCGGAGTATACTATGATGCTCGATGTTTACTGACTGTCGATGTCAGTGTCGCTGGTGCTCGGTAAACTGTGTGATGCTCGGTGTAAAGGCTTTACTGACTACTCTGTGTTACTTCTGGTTATTGAACAACTCAATATAAGTAACCGACCGACCTATTTTCTATTCTTTGATACTAATGACAACCTTAAATGCTCAATAGAGATTAACAATAAACAATGGTTGACTCCTAGTTGAACTTGTTTCCATCTTTGATTATTCCATCAATCCAATCATGCATTGCTAAAGTCAGCGCTTCTCTCCTTTGAATTTGACTTAATAATTTTTGTTGTCAAATAAATTAGGATCGAAGGTTTGTGGTGCCTGAGCCAGGGGTGGTGCTCCAAAGCTATTGAATGAGTCTAGATATATCCTACCATGGCTATAATAAGTTGTTTGAGTTTCTTCTTATCCTAACTGTACTTTTGGGACTGCATCAACATATGCTATGCAGAGTGTTTAAATAAGTGATTCTTAGCATCCTTATCTAGAATCCCTAAATCCACCTTAGTTATTTCAATTTTTCTATCATCTAAGTGCAGGTTTCCTTCCTTTGACTTATACACAACAACTTATGTGGTAACTTTCCTAGTCTTTGAATTCATCACCAACCTTATGGTGTTCTTTACCCTCTTACGTTTGGGGGATTTTGTTGTGTACTTACTCACCATGTCCCTAATGGGTATGGAGACTAGTGTCATACTACGCTTATTTCTCACAAAGTGCGTTAGCCATTATGGTACTGAACTAGAGGCCATTTTCTCCCCTATAGGTTTGACATGTGTGACCAGAGTGTCTAGTATAGAGGTGATGTTGTTAGAATAACTGAGAGGGGGGTGAATTAGTTATCCAAAGTCCCAAATACAAAATGTATATCACAAAACAAATTCAGCTAATTATGTAGCTCGGTAAACATAAAATACTAATCTGTCTGTGCTTTTATTGATTACCAGTTAATTGCTCATAATGATTACTGACCAAATCAAATATGAAATATGTAAAATATGATATCCAAACAATCACCACATAAACACATAACACAAGAGATTTAACGTGGACACCCTACAAAGGGAAACACCACCTGGGACCGGTAATGATCAGTGAGTCTCTGTAATGACCTCAGATAATTTTACCTTGTTCATTGCCACTTCTATGCTAATCCTTTCTGCCAATTTGTTCTAAATCTTTGATTCTACCCATTCTTCTATTCTTTGTCTGCGTTTGTATCAAGGGCATTGATTTTGTCAATGAGTGTAGCAAGGTCATCTAAGATGGGAGTATTCTCATCAATATTTGTCTCCGGTACTATCTGTTGTAGAATATCCCTCACATCATTTAACACTTCTTTTAGTTTGTGTTCTTGCCTTAACTTCTCTTGTGCCACTTTCCTTGAACACAATTCCCCATATCTACTTAGTCCCTCAGGGCTTAGGGTTCTCAAGTCACATTCTAGTATAATTATAACTTCATCAATGGTGACTGGCCCTTTGGCTTTCTTTTTCTTCTTCTTTGGTGCAAGAGGTGACTTCTTCTCACTTATAACAATAGCTTTTTCTCCACTCTTCGGAGTATCTATCCCAATTGACATTGTATCATCCTTCTTCTATTCCTCGGTAGATGGTGTGGGAGTCTCAGTTGTAGTGTCAGGTGGGTTCACCTTGGTTGACTTTGTTTCTTCTGGTTCCTTTGTTTCTGTAGACTGTGCTTCTATTTTGGTAGGCTCATTTGTATCTGCAGGTTGCTTAGGTGCTTGTATCTTAGTTGTATCTTAATTTTTCTCAGGTGCTTGTATCTCAGTTGCCTCTTTGGTAATGACCTCAGATAATTTTACCTTGTTCATTGCCACTTCTGTGCTAATCCTTTCTACCAATTTTTTTTGAATCTTTGATTCTGCCCGTTCTTCTATTCTTTTGTCTGCGTCTATATCAGGGGCATTGATTTTGTTGGTTAGTGTAGCAAGTTAATCTAAGATGGGAGTATTCTCATCAATATTTGTCTCCTGTACTATCTGTTGTAGAATATCCCTCACATCATTTAACACTTCTTTTAGTTTGTGTTCTTGCCTTAACTTCTCTTGTGCCGCTTTCCTTGAGCACAATTCCCCATATCTACTTAGTCCCTCTGGGCTTAGGGTTCTCGGGTCACATTCTGGTATAATTATAACTTCATCAATGGTGACCGGCCCTTTGGCTTTCTTCTTCTTCTTCTTTGGTGCAAGAGGTGACTTCTTCTCACTTATAACAATAGCTTTTTCTCCACTCTTCAGAGTATCTATCCCAATTGACACCATATGATCCTTCTTCCATTCCTCGGTAGATGGTGTGGGAGTCTCAGTTGTAGTGTCAGGTGGGTTCACCTCAGTCGACTTTGTTTCTTCTAGTTCCTTTGTTTTTGTAGAATGTGCCTCTATTTTGGTAGGCTCATTTGTATCTGTAGGTTGCTCAGGTGCTTGTATCTTAGTTGTATCTTTATTTTGCTCAGGATGAGAAGCATCGGGTTGTACTTGTGAAATGATTTCAACTACCTCTGCAAGTATAGGTAGTTCACCTGGTAGAGATGTGAGCACACTATTAGTGTCTAATGCTTCATCTTTGTTTGGTGCAATTGTCACATCTTCATCATCCTCATCATCAGGATCACTGTTAGTGATGTCCTCAATGAGTGTATCATCATTAGTTTTCTTCTGTGAGTGGATCTTTACTTGATCCGGTGCATCTTGTGAGATTCTTATTTCATCCTTTTGTTTGGTGATATCAATTACCTTGGTAACTGATATACCAGTGTCCTCTATTTTCTTTCCTTTCTCATCATCAATGAAAATACCTTTGCCTTTTGAATTATGTCTCTTCTTAGACAGTTTTAGGAATGCTTCCTGTTCAGCTTTCTCTTCTACTTTCAAAATTGATGTCCATAGAGAATCACATGTGACATCCATATCACCCACATTCTCATCCATGATCTGCATAGCTCTATTCTTGACTAGAAATCTAGCCTGATACTTTTTCATGTATTCAATTACAATAGCATAGCTAAAGTGTGAGGCTGCATGACTTAATGAACGTTCTCTTTTCCTTTTCTCTATATCTAGTGCAATAGCCCATCTCTCAGTTATTTTGTCATCAAGTTCCTTCAGCAATTGACATGCAAATTCCATTGGTACTCTTTTGAACTTAATCATCATCTAGATGACAACATATTCTAGCTTTGTCTTGTCCTTAATTGACATTTTGTCAAATTTGCCTATGCTTGGATCTGTAAGATTTCTATTCTCAATTATATCTTCAATTATTTCTTCTACTGTACTTTTCCTATTACAAACTAACTTGAATTGATCAAGATCATTTTCTGTGTCAGTCTCCTCTATATCTTCTTTACTTCTTATGTATTTCCTCTTTTTCTTCAGTGTCTCAGCTACTTTCTTGGTCTTTCTCTTAACATATTTATGTGTCAGTGTAGCTGCTCTTCTTTTTGCTACTTTTACTACTTCTACTTTCTCGGTAGGTTGAGCTGCAGTTGATGAACGTGTCCTCATTCCTTCAGGTTCTGGTAGCTGCATTTCCTATTCAACATTGGTGGGAGGAACTAGTGTGTGATCCTTTTCTTTGTCTGACTTGGTTTCCTTGCTATCATAGAGCTTTTCAACCAACTATAACTGACCTTCAGTTGTTTCCTTAATCGGTGACTCCTTAGATGACTCAGATGCATTTCCATATTTGGTTGTGAGATCTTTTCTCATTTTCTTCGCTCTTCTAGACATTTTTGTGATCTGTATGTCTGTAGTAATTTGTGACTTAGCTTCCTCATATACACCAAACCTACTGGCAATGATTTCTATCGGTAATTCCAGCAATGCATTAATATATTTCAAAGTGAAATCATGGTTCATTTCGTATCCCATTGGTGCTAACCATTTTGTTCTCGGTTCTACTGCCTTTATCATTGAGTGGTCTGTGCTGACTACAAAACATATGTCATCTTCAAATTTACTCACTAATTCTCTTGGAATTCTACTCCTTTGTTGCATTTTTGTTTGAAATTCCTTAAAATATGCATTAAATTCCTTATTTAGATTATCTCCAAGACTTTTCATTATTTCACCGATTTGTGCAATTATCGGTTTGTCAAATTGCCAGTTTACCTTACCGATACCTGGTACATGTTTTTGCAGATAGAGAAATGTATAGACAAGCAGTGATCCATACTTACATGTATTGGATTTCTTTTCTTTTATTGTCTTCATATTATTGTGTAGTTGGTGTAGTAGCAGTTCGGCAAGATCTACCTGGTGATCTTTGTTCACAATTTTATATGCCATGTCCACGGTGCTACAGGGTACACTATTTGGTCTGCTAGATTGAAATATCTTGTACCTGATGACATGTGCTATGAATTTTACTGCTGGGTCTTTGATGGTTGAAATTTTCAATGCCCTACTGTCTCATTGAGCTCCAGTGTTCTTTTCTACATCAGGATGAGATGAACTTTGAAAGGCTTTGGCTTTGTCGATTGTAGGGTACCCAGTAACCCTACTAATAATCTTCTTTGTGACCTCAATAGGTTTATCCAACCAAAATTTTCCATCATGAAATCTACTTAGCACAATTCTTATCCAGTCATTTTGGAAGGATTGCAGGAAGTACATAAAACATAATAACCCTGACTCCTCAATCTTCTTGTATTTGGATTTAATCTTTCCATCCAGTCCATAGACTTGTTGATAAGCAACAATAGTCTCAACATCACATACTTCTCTGATTTTGCAGTGAATATAGGTCCTAAAGTCTTCTGTTAATAAAACCCTATCTGGAATACTCAAAAATGTGCCCATATCATCTGTTTGTGCTACGACCTTGGGATGAGGTTTCAATTTGTCCTTGGTGAAATGTGCCCTTACAATTAATTCTACTTCCTCCTCAATGTTTTGTGATTTACTTGCAGTCGATGTTGATGCCATAAATTGTTTCTAGGGTTTTGACAAGCAATAGATAACCAGTGTTTGGTAGGCAGATGAACTTACTCAATATCATCAAAGAATTATCATCGGTTCGATCTATAGTAGCTTTGAATCTTTTCTAAAAATCTTTAGCTTGAACTCTTCTCTGTAAAATCTCTATTCTTCGAAATCGCAATGTAATGATGAACTCTGTTTTTGTGTATTTATAGATTTTTTGATATTCCCGCTCAAAATTTGGTGCATTAAATGCATGACCTAACTTCTGATATGAAACAGCTATCAGCTTGATAATGTCTACAATTTCCTTTGCTCAGTTAACATATAATTTCTTCATTGGTTTGCACTGTTGTCGGTTAACCTTGTATAGTGATTATCGACGGATAACCAACTCACATTTCTTCTTTTACTGACTATGTGAGATTTGTAAACTTATAACACATAAACCATAGTGCATCTTTATTCATGCAGATTTGGTATTTTTACATCATAGATAAGGAGCTATATGTAAAATGTGGTCATTTAAAATGTCAGTTCCATACATAACTTTGTCATCTTAAGTGGAGGTACTGATGTCACCCAATCCAGTGGATGAGGTTTCACTGACAGTGTTACTTGACTCAGCATTCTCATTAGATGCCTTCTTCCACATTGTGTTCCTTAACTTCATAATTTCTGCAATGTTATATCCACTCTCAAATATATGGTTTTCATCAGGTGCTTGGTCTCTACAGTTCTTGCTTACATGACTGACCTTGTGACAGTGCATACATGCCATTCATGCATTTGTCGAGTTTCTTGATTGTCCAATCTGACTCTTTCTGTAATAGTTTGTTGCAATATGTCCATACTGACCACATACAGCATAATTAGTCTATGTATTATAATCCCAAACATATGAGTTACCTTGTCTCTTCGATTGATATGGCTTTCGTTGTAGTTTCTCTTTAGGTGTCCAGACTTGTTTCATTTTTGCCTTGCAGTCCCTTGCAATCTGTCCATGCTTATTACAAGTATAGCATATTTTCTCCTCAGTAGTATTATTAGCAATATCATTCTTCTTATCTCTACATTCATAAGCTAGATGTCCAAACTTACCATAGTAATAACAATATCCATTGAATTTTGGAATGATAGGAAGCTTACCTTGTGCTTTGCTTATGCACACATTAGATGTATGTTTTGGTTTTCCACAGTGATAACATGTCAACACTTTAGGTTTCTAACTTGGATTATTGTTGACTTTTTCAACTTGTTTTGATGACTCTC
The DNA here is from genome assembly GCA_027943335.1 of Chamaecyparis obtusa. Taxonomy (NCBI): domain Eukaryota; kingdom Viridiplantae; phylum Streptophyta; class Pinopsida; order Cupressales; family Cupressaceae; genus Chamaecyparis; species Chamaecyparis obtusa. The sequence goes on along the minus strand of BSBK01000344.1, from coordinate 467,331 downwards.
CTTCACCAGTGTAGCCTATACCAGCTCTGCTTCTGAATCTCCTCTGATTAGTTAGGAAATCATTAATCTTTTTAGAACTATCCTCAACTATCTTCATCATTTCATTGTGTTTCTTTTGTGTCTTTATTTCATTTCTCAGTTTTTCATTATCTTCTCTAAGTATTGCAACATCTTCAAGTCTTCTTGATAATTCTCCATTTACTCGGTTCATTTCTTGATTAACTGTCATCATCTGATTTGATACTTGGAAGTGACAATCAGCGAATCTCTGTATTTCACTTGCTTTTGCTTGAAGTTGTTCAATCATCAGTCTTTGGTCTTCAATAGCTAGATTTTGATCTTGTTCAGCTTGTCTAGCATTGTTCATGATTTCCACCATTCTCACCATCTGAGATTCATGACCATTTTGAAGTGCTTTCACTTGCTTAGATAGATGCTGATTCTTTTCAGATAAATCAGAGATTATGCTTTCAGATCCATCAGAGATGCTTCCAGAGCTTGATCCAATATGATCAAATATTTCATCAATAGGTTCTTCATGATAACTAATTTCATTCAACTGAATTGCAAGGTTCTTCCTTTCAACCAGTAATTTCTTTAGTTCTTCCTTAGCTTGTTTATACTATTCCACAAACATCTATATTTGTATCTTCTGATTCTCAATAGTCTTGCCAAGCTTGTATCTCTCCATGACTTAGATCTTTACCCTTTAGTGGTTAGACTGTTCAACAAGAGAACTATGCTCTAATACCAATTATTGGAATTAGGAGAGATAGGTACTGAGAGGGGAGGGGTGAATCAGTGCCTTCAAAACTTTACTTGTAAAACCTTTTAGATCTATAACTGTATACTATGATAATCGATCAAAATAACTTGAACATAATTTCATAAATCAATCATCTAGTTAACTTCAAAAAGTAAACAACATGAAATCAATATGACAATCACATAACACAAGTATTTTGGTAACGCAAAAACCCTTGTTAGAAGGTAAAAACTGCAGTGGGGATGACACCCACAAATTCTTCACTACTATAGATAGAAAAGGTTTGCCTGTTAAGGCTACAAGTTTTGATCACTTCTGGTGATCTTACCCTATTAAGAGTAACATGTTAGATCAGCTAGATCTACCTAGTTATAGGATTTAAACAACACTAATGAAGTGTGTACTCGGTTAAGAGATTTACATAAGACTGTTAAGTCTACTCTGTTAAGAGATTTTATCAAAAAACACTCTCACAATTGTCAGAAAGTAATAGGCAATTATCTGCTAGTTGACAACTCAATTGTCTGAAACAAATCTATAAGTGCTCATCAAAATATCACCTTATTTGTGATGGTTCTCTACTCTATTATGCTCGGTAGCCTTCTCTGATTCTACTCAATCTGATATCCTCTGTACTTTGTTCTGCTTGGTAAACTGATTGTCTTGAAGTTAGGCAATGTCTTCAAGTGCTCCGTGATTCATATATATTAGTTCACCAACCTCATAAAATGGTGCAAACATACGAAATATATAGTGTTCTTTTTTTTCCGCCTTAGCAAAAGTTAGGTTACAAAAATAATCATAACCCTAAGATCTACAGTGCAAAATAACTTAGATCAACTATTACAATAAGATAAACATTACATTTAATGAGTATCTTTTACAATAAATGCTCCTCGATCTTGGTAAACCATTTTACAATATGTTGTAACTATTTGCATAGAAGAATGTGCCATTTTAGATTACTATGCCATTTTTTGTGATCATCGGTAAACACTGTATAATCTACTCAGTCTATACTATGATGCTTGGTGTTTACTGACCATCAGTGTCGGTGTCACTGGTGCTCAGTAAATTGTGTGATGTTCTGTGTAAAGACTTTACCGACTGCTCTGTCTTACTTCTGGTTACCGACCAACTCAATATAAGTAACCAACCAACTTGTTTACTATCCTTTGATACTAATGACAAGCTTAAATGCTCAATAGAGATTAACACTTAGTATAGATTTGAATATCTACAAATCAAGTTGCATTGTAATCAGATCACCTACTATTACAGTTTAACCATTATAATCAAATAAAATCTCTTAACCAAGTGGACTTGAAAGTCTTATTATGTCATTCATAGAATGTACATTGCTATCCTATCAACCCCATAGTGAATGCTAGTTGGATGATAACTGTTAGTGTTAAATCCTCTAACAAGGGCACACCTTACAGTGTGTTTTGTAACCTTTAACAGGGTTGGCTCTTCACCGAGCTCATTTCAGAAGAGTGAAAAGTTTTTGGGTTACCGGTCCCAAGTGGTTTTTCCATTTGTAGGGTTTCCACGTTAAATCTCTTGTGTTATGTGTTTATGTGGTGATTGTTTGGATATCACAATTTACATATTGAATATTTGATTTGGTCGGTAATCACTATGAGCAATTAACTGGTAATCAATAAAACCACAAAGAGATTAGTATTTTATGTTTACCAAGCTACGAAATTAGCTGAATTTGTTCTGTGATATACATTTTGTATTTGGGACTGTGGATAACTGATTCACCCCCCACTCAATTATTCTAACAATTGGTATCATAGCATATTGGTTGCTTGGAACAAATTTTTAAGGACTTCAGCACAAAGATCACAAAATGTATAAGAGGGAAGTGCCAAAGCTAAATAAGGACAACTTTACAATATGGAAAATCTGAATGAGACTGCATATATCTGGGATTGGGAATTCTACCCTCACCCTATTGGACAATGGCTACTTAGCACTGCCTACAAGACCTTTGACTCTTGATCAATTAAGAGATAGACATGAGCATAATGTTACTATGATGAAGATTGTTGCTGCTCTATCAGATGCTGAATTTGAAGACGTCAAGGATTGTGTTACCTCAAAGGAAATGTGGGATAAACTTGCCTAAGTTTATAGTGGTGATGATAATGTCAAGAGAGCCAGAGCTGAAATTTTAAGAGGAAGATTCGATGATATGAAAATGAAAGAAGGAGAAAATATAGTGCAGTATACAAACCGAATAAAGGAGGTAGTCAATGCTATCAGAGGATCTAATGGTGTCATTGAAGAAGATACAGTGGTAAGCAAAATTCTTAGAACCTTATTGCCTATTTATGCAATCAAAATATCTGCAATACATGAAATGAGGTCTGCACCTGGCAACACTCTCACTCTTGATAATCTGATTGGTAAGCTAACAACTTTTGAATTGAACAACTATGATAATAGTGTTGTACTGCCTATTGAGTTTGCTTTCATGACTTCTCTAAGGATCAATAAGTCTAGTAGTAGAAGCAATAATGATGATAATGATAGTAATATGAATAATGAGCTTGAAGCTCTTATGGCTAGAAGATTACCTAAAGGTAAAGGTAGATATAGGGGTAAATTACCTTTAGCATGTTTTAACTGCAAAGAAGTAGGTCATATTATTGTTAGATGCCTAAATAGGAAAGAAGATGATAGAAACAAAGATCGATCTAGGGAAGGAAGCTATGGTAGGAGAAACAACAGAGGTTACCAACACTACAACAGAGATAACCGAGACAAGAATGACAAAGGTAAAAAGGTATGTTACATTGTTGAAGAGATTGATACTGATACTGATACTGATTCAGATGATGATGTAGAAGTAGTATTTGTTGCTATGAAGGATGATTATGAGGAAGAAGAAAAGTATGTAGAGACAACACTAATTTCTAAGGTTAATAAAAATGATACATGGATCATTGATAATGGATGTACCCATCACATGATTGGTGATGAAGAAAAATTTGGTCATCTTGAGCAATATAATGGAGGATTTGTAAAAATGGGTAATGATACACCTTGTATGGTTAGAGGAAAGGGATCTTTACTGATAAATGATAAAATCAAATGTGATAATGCTTACTGGGTAGAAGGACTAAATTACAATTTGCTCAATGTGGCACAACTTAACAACTCAGGTCACCGAGTAGCTTTTGAGAGAAAAAAGGTTAAGATATTTGATGATGGAGGAAAACTTGTTGCAACAGGAGCACAAACGAAAGGTAACTTGTTTTATCTTGATAATGATAAGTCTTCCTATTTAATAATGCAAAATGAGGATGCATGGTTATGGCATAAAAGGTTATGTCATGTAAACTTTGATAACATGATTAAAATCAGTAGAAAGAAAAAGGTTAGAGGTCTGCCTAGCCTAGCAAAGCCGGATCATGTTATGTGTCATGAATGTCAAAAAGGCAAAATGACAAAATCTAGTTTTAAGAGTAAAGATTATTCAACAAAGAGAATTTTGGAGCTAGTTCACACCAACCTATGTGGTCCCATGAGAACATAGAGATACTATGGAGATAGATACTTCATTATGTTTGTTGATGATTACACTAGATTAATGATTGTGATGTTTTTAAAAGAGAAATCAAAGGCATTTAAGATGTTTAAATGGTATAAAGAAAAGGTAGAGAAAGAAATCGATAAGGAAATGAAATGCTTGAGATCTGACAAAGGTGGTGAATTTATTTCTAATGAATTTACTAACTATTGTCATGAGCATGGTATAAAATGATAGGTTTCTGCACCGAGAACACCTCAGCAAAATGGGATTGCTGAAAGGAGGAATAGATCAATTATTGATTGTGCAAGGACACTGATGTTGTAGAAGAATGCTGCTTAGACATACTAGAGAGAAGCAGTCAGCACAACTATCTATGTGCTAAAATGAGTACAATTAAATAAGGACACAAACAAAACACCCTACGAGCTATGGTTTGGTCACAAACCGATTTTAAGTTACTTTAGAATTTTTGGTGGAAAATGTTTTATTCTAAAAGATGAAAGAAATGAAAATTTTGACTCTAAAGGGGATGAAGGGATATTTCTTGAATATTCCACTAAAATCAAAGCCTATAAGTGTTTTAATAAAGTTACTAATAAAATGATTGAAAGTACTAATGTCAGGGTTGATGAATTTGATACTAAGAACAGTGAAGAAAGCACTAGGGAGCAAGAATATTATGGTAGATTCACTTACATTGAACAACTAGAGTACCTACTGAAGTCACACACTATGTCAACTGGTCATTAGGAAAACAACACTGAGGAACAACAAAGAGAAATTGACAATCAAGAAGGACCTACCAAGCAAGCACATGAACTTGAATGGGATGAACAACAAAGAAGAGATCAAGTACTAGCTAGATTTGTCAGGAGACATCATCCTAAGAACCAAATCATTAGTGACAAGAAAGCTGGCATGATGATAAGAAGTAAGTTGAGACAAGGTACATGCTTAGTTTGTGAGTTTGAACCGAAAAATGTTAAGGTTGATTGGAGAATGAAGAATGGGTAAATGAAATGAATGAAGAGATAGAATAGATAGAGAAAAACAAGACATGGACTTTAGTACCTAGGCCTAAAGATAAGAATGTTATTGGTACTAAATGGATTTTCAGAAACAAGCTGAATGAAAATGGAGAGGTTACAAGAAACAAGGCTAGACCTTTATGCAAGGGTTATACATAGGAGGAAGGCATAGATTATAGTGAGATTTTTTCACTTGTTACTAGACCAAAAGGAGTTAGAATGTTACTTGCATATGCAGCACATAAGAAGTTTAAAGTTTATCAAATGGATGTTAAGTCTGCATTTTTGAATGGGATACTAGAAGAGGAGGTCTACATTGAACAACCAGAAGGGTTTGTTGATCCAGACAAGAAAGATATGGTATGTAGACTACATAAAGATTTATATGGTTTAAAGCAAGCACCTAGAGCCTAGTATAAAAGGCTGCATACTTATTTGCTAAGTATTGGTTTTGTTAGAACTAGTGAGAACAACAATTTGTATATGAAAGGAGATACTAATGATACTATCTTGATTGCTAAAATATTTGTGGATGATATTATTTTTGGAGGACAAGATCATATATGTAAATCATTTTCTGATGAGATGTGCAAAGAATTTGAAATGTCTATGTTTGGAAAGATTAAGTTCTTTCTAGGCTTGCAGGTTATTCAGAAGAATGATGGTATATTCATCACACAATCAAAGTATATAAAGGAAGTACTGAGAACATTTGGCATGGTAGATGCTAAACCAGTTGGAACAATGATAGTCACAGGTTACAAATTGACTAAAGATGATGAAACTATAGAGGTGAACCAGACACTATACCGATCTATGATTGGTAAGTTGATGTATGTAGTGCATAGTAGACCAGACATTGCACATGTTGTGGGAATTGTTGCTAGATTTTTTGCAAATCCAAAGGAGTCACACATGATTGCAACTAAAAGAATCCTAAGATACCTAAAGAAAATAGAGGACTATGGATTATGGTATCCTAAGGAAGGGAAGTTTGAACTAAGAGTTTACACCGATGAAAATTGGGATAGAAATATAGATGACAGGAAAAGTACCACCAGAGGAGCATTTTTCTTTGGTGAAAGACTTGTTACTTGGACAAGTAAGAAACAACCTTGTATTTCTCAGTCTACTACTAAAGCAAATTATGTTGCTACTACTACAAACTATTCAAACATTACCTGCATCAAGAAAGTGTTGGAAGGGATGAAGGAGCTAATCACTGAGCTGATGATTATATACTGTGATAACACAAGTGCAATAAACATTTAAAAGAATCATGTAATGCACTCAAAGACCAAGCACATCTCTATTAAGTATCACTACTTAAGAGAACAAGTACAGGAGAAGCAAGTTAAATTGGAATATGTTACATCAAAAGAACAACTTACTGACATATTTACCAAGCCTCTACTGAAGGAAACTTTTGAATATTTGAGGACTAGACTTGGGGTTTGTCCCCTATCTACCGGTATACTGAGATACAGAGCTCTATGTTTATGTGTTTCTTTGGCATTGTTGTCAAAGGGAGAGATAAACAATATTATAACCGAGGAGATTACTAGAACATCTATCTAAGGGAGAGATAATCTGAGAAAGTCAGGGAGAGATTTGAAGATTTGTTGCTAAGAACAGAAGGAATCTGAGAATTGGAAAGATCATATTTGCAAAGGAAAGTTTGCATTTGTAATGTTGTCATGTAACGTAGTGATTAAACATATTAAGCTAAGGAGAGCTTACCGAGCTACAACATTTGCTTACAGAGTTGTAGAATACATGTTTGGTATGTGTATGGTATACTTCATATTGCTTGAGTTGTCATTAATGCCAAAGGGAGAGATTGATGAACTACAACTGATTGAGAACCTGATTGATGAAGAACAAGTGATTAGAGATCACCAAGCACTGAATTGGTATGTAAGATAATTGAATCAGTCATTATGTTGTCATTGATGTCAACTAGTTTGACAGTACTTATCATGGTAGTTGCAAATATCTAAACATCTATAGAAAGGAGAGAAAAGATAAAGAACCGAGATATCTACATAGAGGAAGATGAATATGACAAATGAGGATAAGGAATACTCTTGGTAACTTATTGATGAGTCTATGAATTCATATTTTTGACTTGATTATGTTGCATTAATTTATTATGAAGATAGAAAAAAAATGTTACAAAGCAGTATGGTTAGTTAATGAAGCATTCCAATATACATCGAGCCAGTGTAGTGTAACCGAGCGACAATATCAACCAAGCTTGTGTTCACCAACACATTTCTTTGAATAATCGAGTATGGATAAAAGAACTAAATGATTATTTTAGTCGACAAAAAATGATGAGTTTTAAAGTGTATGATTACAAGGTGGAAAGATAAAGTTTGTTATGAGATCTACAGCTAAAAAAATTCAAGGAAGATCTAACGGATGGAAAAAAAATGTGTTACTAACACATTAGCTGAGGAAGGTTTAAGCGGGAAAATCAACGAAGGAGATTAAGTGGCAAAATCTGATGGATGAAAAGAAAATGGTTTACTTGTCTATTTAAGAGACTAGGGTTTCATAGTGAAACTTATGCCGAAAGGAGACTATAGAGATATCACGTGAACAAGCTTCATGCATGCCTGATCATATTGGTTGAAGAAGAACCGAACTGCAGAATAGTACCGAGCATCATAAAGCTTTACCGAGGGACAGTAAGTTATTCAATATTGATGAACTGAATATGAAATATTGATCAGAGGATTTTATGGACTTAGTATAGATCTGAATATCTGCAAAACAAGTTGCATTGTAATCATATCACCTGTTGTTACAGTTTAACCATTGTAATCAGATAAAATATCTTAATCAAGTGGACTTGAAAGTCTTATTATGTCATTCATTGAATGTATATTGTTATCCTATAAACCCCATATTGAATGTTGGTTGGACGATAATTGTTAGTGTTAAATCCTCTAACAAGGTCAAACCTTACAGTGTGTTTTGTAACCTTTAACACGATTGGCTCTTCACCGAGCTCACTTCAGAAGAGTGAAATTTTTTTGGGTTACCGGTCCCAGGTGGTGTTTCCCTTTGCAGGGTGTCCACGTTAAATCTCTTGTGTTATGTGTTTATGTGGTGATTGTTTGGATATCATATTTTACATATTGCATATTTGATTTGGTCAGTAATCATTATGAGCAATTAACTGGTAATCAGTAAAAGCACAAACAGATTAGTATTTTATGTTTACTGAGCTACATAATTAGCTGAATTTGTTTTGTGATATACATTTTGTATTTGGGACTTTGGATAACGGATTCACCCCCCTCTCAGTTATTCTAACAACATCACCTCTATACTAGACACTCTGGTCACACATGTCAAACCTATAGGGGAGAAAATGGCCTCTAGTTCAGTACCATAATGGCTAACACACTTTGTGAGAAATAAACATAGTATGACACTAGTCTCCATACCCATTAGGGACATAGTGAGTAAGTACACAACAAAATCCCCCAAACGTAAGAGGGTAAAGAACACCACAAGGTTGGTGATGAATTCAAAGACTAGGAAAGTTACCACATAAGTTGTTGTGTATAAGTCAAAGGAAGGAAACCTGCACTTAGATGATAGAAAAATTGAAATAACTAAGGTGGATTTAGGGATTCTAGATAAGAATGCTAAGAATCACTTATTTAAACACTCTGCATAGCATATGTTGATGCAGTCCCAAAAGTACAGTTAGGATAAGAAGAAACTCAAACAACTTATTACAGCCATGGTAGGATATATCTAGACTCATTCAACAGCTTTGGAGCACCACCCCTGGCTCAGGCACCACAAACCCTCAATCCTAATTCATCTAATAACAAAAATTATTAAGTCAAATTCAAAGGAGAGAAGCGCTAAATTTAGCAATGGATGATTGGATTGATGGAATAATCAAAGATGGAAACAAGTTCAACTAGGAGTCCAACATTGTTTATTGTTAATCTCTATTGAGCATTTAAGGTTGTCATTAGTATCAAAGGATAGTAAATAGGTTGGTTGGTTACTTATATTGAGTTGGTCAATAACCAGAAGTAACACAGAGTAGTCGGTAAAGCCTTTACATTGAGCATCACACAGTTTACCGAGCACCAGCGACACTGACACCGACAGTCAGTAAACATCGAGCATCACAGTATACTCCGAGCAGATTATATAGTGTTTATCGATGATCACAAAAAATGGCATAGTAATCTAAAATGGCACATTCTTCTATGCAAATGATTACAACAAATTGTAAAATGGTTTACCAAGATCAAGGAGCATTTATTGTAAAACATACTCATTAAATGTAATGTTTATATTCTTTGTAATAGTTGATCTAGGTTATTTTGCACCGTAGATCTTAAGGTTATGATTATTCTTGTAACCTAATTGTTGCTAAGGTGGAAAAAACAAAACACTATATATTTTGTATCTTCGCACCATTTTATGAGGTTGGTGAACTAATATATATGAATCACGGAGAACTTGAAGAAATTGCCTATCTTCAAGATAATCAGTTTACCGAGTAGAACAGAGCACAGAGGATATCAGATTGAGTAGAATCAGAGAAGGCTACCAAGCAGAACAGAGTAGAGAACCATCACAGATAAGGTGATATTTTGATGAGCACTTATAGATCTATTTTAGATAATTGATTTGTCAACTAGCAGATAATTGCCTATTACTTTCTGACAATTGTGATAGAGTTTTTGATAAATCTCTTAACAAAGTAGACTTAATAGTCTTATGTAAATCTGTTAACTGAGTAAACACTTCATTAGTGTAGTTTAAATCCTATAACTAGGTAGATCTAGCTGATCTAACATGTTATTCCTAACAGGGTAATATCACCAGAAGTGATCAAAACTTGTAGCCTTAACAGGAAAACCTTTTCTATCTCCAGTAGTGAAGAATTTGTGGGTGTCATCCCCACTACAGTTTTTACCTTCTTACAAGGGTTTTTGCATTACCAAAATACTTGTGTTATGTGATTTTCATATTGATTTCATGTTGTTTACTTTCTTAAGTTAACTAGATGATTGATTTACACAATTATTTTCAAGTTATTTTGATTGGTTATCACAAGTATTCGGTTATAGATCTGAAAGGTTTTGCAAGTAAAGTTTTGAAGGCACTAATTCACCCCTCCCCTCTCAGTACCTATCTCTCCTAATTCCAACAATTGGTATTAGAGCTCAGTTCTCTTGTTGAACAATCTAACCACTGAAGGGTAAAGATCTAAGTCATGGAGAGATACAAGCTTGACAAGACTATTGAGAATCAGAAAATACAAATACAGATGTTTGTGGAACAGTATAAACAAGCCAAGGAAGAACTGAAGAAATTACTGGTTGAAAGAAAGAACCTTGCAATTCAGCTAAATGAAATAAGTTATCATGAAGAACCTATTGATGAAATATTTGATCATATTTGATCAAGCTCTGGAAGCATCTCTGATGGATCCAAAAGCATAATCTCTGATTTATCTGAAAAGAATCAACATCTATCTAATGAAGATGATTGCATAATCATCTTATCAAGAAATAAATCGAGGAAATGGAGAATTATCAAAAGAAAGTGAAATACAGAGACTCACTGATCATCACTTCCAAGTATCAAATCACATGATGATAGTTAATCAAGAATGAACCGAGGAAATGGATAATTATCAAGAAGACTTGAAGATGTTGCAATACTCAAAGAAGATAATGAAAAATTGAGAAAAGAAATAAAGACACAGAAGAAACACAATGAAATGATGAAGATGGCTGAGGATAGTTCTAAAAAGATTGATGATTTCCTGACTAATTAGAGGAGATTCGGAAGAAGAACTGGTATAGGCTACACCAGTGAAGGAGAATCATCACAACAAGCTAAAAAAGTCAACAACAATCAAAGTCTGAAACCTAAAGTGATGACATGTTACCACTGTGGAAAACCAGGAAATACATCTAATGTGTGCAGAAGCAAAGCACAAGGTAAACCTCCTGTCATTCCTAAATTCAATGGATATTGTTATTACTGTGGTAAGTTTGGACATCCAGCTTATGAATGCAAAGCTAAGAAGAATGACATTGCTAATAATACTACTGAGGAGAAAATATGCTATACTTCTAATAAGCATGGACACACTACAAGGGACTGCAAGGCTAAAATGAAACAAGTCTAGACACCTAAAGAGAAACTACAATGAAACCATATCAACCGAAGAGACAAGGTAACTCATATGTTTGGGATTATAATACATGGACTAACTGTACAACTATTCCATATCAGAAGTTAGGTCATGCATTTAATACAACAAATTTTGAGTGGGAATATCAAAAAATCTATAAATACATAGAAACAGAGTTCATTGTTACATTGCGATTTTGAAGAATAGAGATTTTACAGAGAAGAGTTCAAGCTAAAGATTTTTAGAAAAGATTCAAAGCTACTATAGATCAAACGAACAACAATTCTTTGATGATAATGAGCAAGTTCATCTACCTACTGAACACTAGTTATCAATTGTTTGTCAAAACCCTAGAAATAATTTATGGCATCGACATCGACTGCAAGCAAATCACAAAACATCAAGGAGGAAGTAGAATTAATTGTAAGGGCACATTTTACTGAAGAGAAATTCAAACCTCATCCCAAGGTCGCAGCACAAACAGATGATATGGGCACATTTTCTAGTATTCCAGATAGGGTTTTGTTAATAGAAGATGTTAGGGCCTATATTCACTACAAAATTGGTGAAGTATGTGATTTTGAGACCATTGCTGCTTATCAACAAGTCTGTGGACTAGATGGAAAGATTAAATCTGAATACAAGAAGATTAAGGAGTCAAGGTTACGGTGTTTCACATACTTCCTGTAATCCTTCCAAAATGACTGGATAAGAATCATGCTAAGCAGATTTCATGATGGAAAATTTTGGTTAGATAAACATGTTGAGGTCATGAAGAAGATTATCAATAGGGTTACTGGGTACCCTACAACCGACAAAGCCAAAGCCTTTCAAAGTTTGTCTCATCCTGACATTGAAAAGAACATTGGAGCTCAATGGGATAGTAGGGCACTGAAAATCTCAACTATCAAAGATCCAGTAGTAAAATTCATAGCTCATGTCATTAGGTACAAGATATTTCAATCTAGCAGTCCAAATAGTGTACCCTGCAGTGCCGTGGACATGGCCTATAAAATTGTGAAGAAAGATCACCAGGTAGATCTTGCAGAATTGCTACTACACCAACTGCATGACAATATGAAGACAATAAAAGCAAAGAAGTCCAATACATGTAAGTACAGATCACTACTTGTCTGTACATTTTTCTATCTGCAAAAATATGTACCGGGTATTGGTAAAGTAAACTGGCAATCAGACAAACTGATAACTACACAAATCAGTGAAATGATGAAAAGTCTAAGAGATAACCTGAATAAGGAATTCAATGCATATTTCAAGGAATTTCAAAAAAAAATGCAACAAAGGAGTAGAATTCCAAAGGAATTAGTAAGTAAATTTGAAGATGACATATATTTTGTAGTCAGCACAGACCACTCAATGATAAAGGTAGTAGAACCTAGAACAAAATGGCTAGCACCGATGGGATATGAAATGAATCATGATTTCGCTTTGAAATCTATTAATGCATTATTGGCATTACCAATAGACATCACTACCAGTAGGTTTGGTGTATATTGTGTGTGTGAATTTTATACCTGATCTGTAGACACAACACTTCAGTAAAACATTAGAGGTTAGCAAAAATCAAAATCGTGCAAAATTGAAATCTAATTTAACCAAGTGATTTACTGCCTTCTAGTAGGTGCGAGATTAATGTTCTCAGATTGTTATCAAGATCAGTGACCTAGACGACACCTAAATGAAGGATTTGAATGCCAAACTGATATGAAATATGAATTGAATGCAATTAAGCTATTTTTTTGGATTTTCTATGCAATGAGAATGATAAAAACTTGATATGAATCTATGCTAATATGAAAATTGATATGCAATGCTAATCTAGAAATGATATGATATGAGAATGAAAATTCTAACAATAATATGAAAGCTCTGAATTTGAAATTGATCTCACAAAGCTTCGAATCCTCAAATTTATCTTTCAAGCTCCAATTGTGAAAATTCTCCAAATCTGATATGCTATGATTCCTGTAGAGTAAGTTTGCAATTTTGAGATATGAATTATGAAGAGCTGAGCCTTGGTTTTATAGAAATCCAGGGCTTTGGAGGTGCATGAGAAAAAGCCATAAATCACTCAAATAACTCAGGTTGATTTTTGAGTTATTTTTAAATAAAGATAATTAAGTCACAAAAATCATGCAAAAGCATAGTTCAACTCGAATTAGAAGTTTAGATCAACTTTAAAACTCAAAAAGATGTTGAGTTTCAAAAAGCTAACAACTTGCATTGATTTTCCAATTTGAGTTTAACTGGTCCTTGAATGTGCACATGGATAATTATGATTTAATAAATAAATAAAGTGATTTATTCTCAACTTAACTGATTTTTGAAATAAAATAATTAATTTATGGGTTAATTAACTATTTTATCAAACTTTTATTAAAAACTATATTATTAAATAATGACAACTTGCTTTAATTAATTAAATAAAAATTTAATCAATTATTCATAGGATATTGGATTTATTGTCAAAATTAAATAATACAATTAATAATAGATAGAATTAAATTTAATTACACAATTAAGTGGCAAGATATTAAATCTAATTAATTAAATATGAAAATATTTAATTAATCAAACTTAGGATAAAAGTGATTTATTGCCAAATAATCATTAAATTAAAGATAATTAAGATAATTAGGAATATTGCTAGGAATATTCCCTGATGCAGAATTTAAGATAATCAATTATGATTTGATGATGTTTAGATGTGCCTTAGGTTAGGACTTTGATGTCGATTTCATTCGAATTGTTGATATAGAAGATTAATGAACTTATAGCCCATTTTTGGGGTATTACATATATGAGAAAGCTAAGTCTCGAATCACATTAGACATAAAGATCATAAAAATGTCTAGAAGAGCGAAGAAAATGAGAAAAGATCTCACAACAAAATATGGAAATGCATCTGACTCACCTAAGGAGTCACTGATTAAAGAAGCAATCGAAGGTCAGTTACAGTTGGCTGACAAGCCCTATGATAGTGAGGAGACCGAGTTAGATAAAGAAAAGGATCACACACTGGTTCCTCCCACAAATGATGAACAAGAAATGTAGCTACCTGAACCTGAAGGAATAAAGACATGTTTATCAACTGCTACACAATCCATCAAGCAAGTAGAAGTATTAAAAGTAGCAAAAATAAGAGTAGCTACATCGACACAAAAATATGTTAAGAGAAAGACCAAGAAAGTAGCTGAGACACCGAAGAAAAAGAGGAAATACATAAGAAGTAAAGAAGATATAGAGGAGATTGACACTGAAAATGATCCTGATCAATTCAAGTTAGTTCCTAATAGGGAAAGTACAATAGAAGAAATAATTGAAGATATAATTGAGAATGGAAATCTTACCGATCCAGGCATAGGCAAATTTGACAAAATGTCAATTAAGGACAAGACAAAGCTAGAACATGCTACCGTCCAGATGATGATTAAATTCAAGAGAGTACTGATGGAATTCGCATGTCAATTGCCGAAGGAACTTGATGACAAAATAAGTGAGAGATGGGCTTTTGCACTAGATACAGAGAAAAGGAAAAGAGGACGGTCACTAAGTCGTGAAGCCTCACACTTTAGCTATGTTGTGGTAAGTGAATACATGACAAAGTATCAGGCTAGATTTCTAGTCAAGAATAGAGCTATGCAGATCATGGATGAGAATGTGGATGATATGGATGTCATATGTGATTCTCTATGGACATCAATATTGAAAGCAAAAGAGAAAGTTGAATAGGAAGCATTCCTGAAACTGTCTAAGAAGAGACACAGTTCAGAAGGTAAAGGTATTTTCATCGATGATGACAAAGGAAAGAAAATAGAGGACACTGGTATATCAGTTACCAAGGTAATTGATATCACTAAACAAAAGGAATAAATCTAAATTTCACAGGATGCACTGGATCAAGTAAAGATCCACTTGCAAAAGAAAACCAATGACAATGCACTCATTGAGGACATCACTAATGGTGATCTTGATGATGAGTACGACAAAGATGTGATAATTGCACCACACAAAGATGAAGCATTAGACACTAATAGCATGTTCACATCTCTACTGGGTGAACTACCTATACTTGCAGAGGCAGTTGAAATAATTTCACAAGTACAACCCGATGCTTCTCATCCTGAGCAAAATAAAGATACAACTGAGATACAAGCACCCAAGCAACCTGCAGATACAAATGAGCCTAACAAAATAGAGGCACAGTCTATAGAAACAAAGGAACTAGAAGAAACAAAGTCAACCAAGGTGAACCCACCTGACACTACAACTGAGACTCCCACACCATCTACCGAGGAGCAGAAGAAGGATGATACATTGTCAATTGGGAAGGATACTCTGAAAAGTAGAGAAAAATCTATTGTTCTAAGTGAGAAGAAGTCACCTCTTGCACAAAAGAAGAAGAAGAAGAAAGCAAAAGGGCCATTCACCATTGATGAAGTTATAATTATACCAAAATGTGACCTGAGAACCCTAAGCCCCGAGGAACTAAGTAGATATGGGGAATTATGTTCAAGGAAAGCGGCACAAGAGAAGTTAAGGCAAGAACACAAATGTAAAGAAGTGTTAAATGATGTGAGGGATATTCTACAACAGATAGTACCAGAGACAAATATTATTGAGAATACTCCCATCTTAGACCAACTTTCCACACTTGCTGACAAAAGAATAGAAGAACCGGCAAAATCAAAGATTCAGAACAAATTGGCAGAAAGGATTAGCACAGAAGTGGCATTGAACAAGGTAAAATTATCTAAGGTCATTACCGAGGTAAAATCTATTACCCAGATAATCTGTCAACTTCTCATCAAGCTTTGTACTTCAAACACCTTCACTATAGAAGTCAGTGAAAAGATAAAAGGTTTAGAAGCAGAGACACAGTTGAGTACACAAGCAGCTATCGCTGAGCCAACTACTTTCTTAAAGCATATTCATCGAGTTCAGGAACTCCGACGGCTAATAGAAGATTTAAGGAAACAAGAAGCATACACCACTAATCAGGTTATAGAGTTACAAAAAGAACTCATCCCTTTCTTGAAAATTTTTGAAGCACACATTATCAAAGCTAAACAACTCGTAGCAACACCAGAGATTTCGATGTTGGATAATATCTTTGACATGCATGCACAAGTCGGTCTTGAGCATATTGCTCTTACCAACTTGAAAGAGGAATGGGACAAACTCTTGGAGTCTGTAAAGAAAACCCATCAAAACATTTTTGATAAGATGTAAGTATACATTATATATATTTTGTTTGCATTTGGCATTATTATCAAAAAGGGGGAAACCATGTATATGCCAAATGAGTATACTTTGATATGTATATTACATACTACCAGGAGCATGCACCGAGGGGGAATACTTTGTACTTATAAACTTTTGTGGATATGTATATGGCGGAGACATAAGGAATATATAGAAACATTTTGTCTATATACATTTGAAGTTTTGATACTAATGCCAAAGGGGGAGATTGTTAATCTCTATTGAGCATTTAAGGTTGTCATTAGTATCAAAGGATAGTAAACAGGTCAGTCGATTACTTATATTGAGTTGGTCGGTAACTAGAAGTAAGATAGAGCAGTCGGTAAAGCCTTTACACCAAGCATCACACAGTTTACTGAGCACCAGCGACACCGACACCGACGGTCAGTAAACACCGAGCATCACAGTATACTCTGAGCAGATTATATAGTGTTTACCAATGATCACAGAAAATGGCATAGTAATCTGAAATGGCACATTCTTCTATGCAAACAGTTACAACAAATCATAAAAT